>PVJL010004398.1:0-130454 GCA_004026885.1 Lyroderma lyra
AAAAAAAAAAAAAAAGAAAGAAAAAAAAAAGTTATATTTATAGTTGTTTGCTTGAATGACAATAAAACTACGAAATAATACCAGGTGAAGAAAACAAGATACAATACTGAAAAATACAGTGAGATTCAACTATGTCAAAACACAAAGATAATCAAATGGAAAGAAATAAGACAAAATATGAAGAGGGATTGCCAATACTTAGTACTTAGGTACTAAGAGTATAAGTGGCAGTTTTTCTTGTTGTTTTTCCTCTTTCTTTACATCATTCTGCACTTGGCACATTTTTCTAGTGCACATGCATTGCTTTTATAGTCATAAAAAAGCCTTTGAAGAGGAAAGAATAAAATATATTCTATACTCAAAGCAAGACCTAAGTCACAGAGAAACAGGTAGAACAGGGATTAGGAAACAAACAGCACCTGCAAGACAATAAATGACCAAATTCCTCAATAGGGGAGATGGAATTGGCAGTTTGCCAGGAACCTGAAGGGCCTCTTGCATTTCATGCATATTTTATTTTTCCTTTTTACAAAGGAAATAAGCAAGACCTGGTGTTTGCTCTTAAGAAAACAATTTCTAGACTAATCAGTATAAAATAAATAAAGATTCAAATTTAAATTATATGTACAGCCTGGAAAAACACCTACCCAGCCTTTAATCTCCACTAAGATGCTCATTAGGCAGTTTAGTGAATGCTTATTACCTGTCCCTGTCAGAGATAGTACCAGGGCCTCTTTTTTAATCAGGAAACCTTCCAGAACCACATTCCGGAACCTTCCAGAATTACACAAACCAGAACATTCCAAAACATTGGGCTTAACAGATGTCAGTCATGGTTACTAAAAGACACATGCCACATAAAGATGAAATTTAATGCTCAAATAAGGTAATAAAATGAGTTCGTTTATGCCTATTTTTATATCCTCCTTTATAAGAAAAGGAGTACAATATCGAAGCTTAAGGAGGAAGAGATTTGGGAGAATTGGCAGCAATGTCCCAGGCAGCTAAGAGAAAGGGTTCAAATGGACCATTTCTCATTAGAGGCTACACTTACACTCATGTTTCTTATTTGCTCCACCTGCTATGGACTAAATTGCAACCCTGAAAAAATCATATATTGAAGCCCTAATTCCTAATATGACTGTATGCAGAGATGGGGCCTTTAGGGGTAAGTAAATTTGAATGAGGTCATAAGGGTAGAGCCCTGATTCTATGGGATTAGTGCCCTTCTAAGCAGAGACACCAGAGAACTCACTTTCTCTCTCCATAGGTACTTGTGCATGCTCAGAGCAAAAGCCCAAAGTAAGAACAAAGTAGATGTCTGTAAGCCAGCAAGAGAGCTCTCACCAGAAACCAACCCTGCTGGACCTTGACCTTGGACTTCCCAGCCTCCAGAACTGTGAGAAAATAAATTTCTATTGTTTAGGTACACAGTCTGTGGCATTTCATTATGGCAGCCCTAGCAACCTGAGATGTATTGAAGGAGCCAGAGAGTGCAGAGGAAGAAACACATGACTTTGTCTGGGAGAAAAGGAAAAAGACTTCATAGAACAAGGATATAGCTTGAGCACTGGCATAGAAGAAAAAGAGCAACGTTGTTGATCTGCAGCTCTGTATGACTGAAGTGTAAGAGGTAAATGGCCAGATGACCAGAGGTGTGGCTAGAAAGGTAGGCAAGAGTCAGACAGACCACCTGGTCATGGTCAGTGTGAAGGCTAGGGGACACTCAGCACAACAGGCCCACTAACGCCTTTGATCACATTGCTAACTATCCCTTGCCAAGAACAGTCATCTGAGGGCAATGTTCAGCCACTATGGCAAGTATCATTTTGATACTTTAATGTATAAACTTTTATCATTTATCTGCATGTCCAGTGTGATGCTTAAATTTATGTGTCAAAGTGATTGGCCACAGGGTGTCCAGATTTAACATTATTTCTAGGTGTGTCTGAGAAGGTGTTACTGAATAAGATTAGCGGATTCAATCAGTGGACTCAGTAAAGCAGATGGCCCTCCCCAATGTGGGTGGGCATCATCCAACCCATCGAGTGCCTAAATAGAACAAGAGTCAGAGAAAGGAGGAATTTACCCCATTTGTCCTGCCTCACAACTTGAGCTGGGACATCTTCTCCAACCTTCAGACTGGGATTTACACCATGAGCTCCCCTGGTTCTCAGGCCTTCAGACTTGGACTGAACTATACCACGGGCTTTTCTTGTCTCCAGCTTGCAGTGGTAGATCATGGGACTTCTCAGTCTCCATCACTGTGTGAGCCAATTCCTTATGATATATATATAAATATACATATATATTCATATTCATATTCTGTTTGGAGAACCGTGACTAATACGGGGGTACCAAAAAATGTATACATATATTGAGAGATATTATCTATGTACTGCATAAATACTGATGGTAACCACTTTAAGCACCTCTTGTAATTATAAAAGTCAAACATGATTTGTATTCAACTTTTTTTATTGGTATTTATTGAGTATTACAATTTTAATACAACTTCTTTCCTTAAAATATGTATACATTTCTTTGGCACCCTCTGTACATCCAGTTAGCATTACAAATTGGTCTATAAATGCCATAAACTTTTTTAGACCCTGAGAACTATGGACTGAGGTTCTCACAAGGTCAGCAGTCTTTTAGCGTCCAGTCAGCTGCCCCCACTTTTCTGCTCTGGGGGCTGGTGCCCCTGGACTAGGCTTCCAAGAACTGCTGGGGGAGGGGGATCACGTAATCATTTGGACTGGTGACAATAAAAATTCTGAGTTTCTATCCTAGCTGTGCCCATGGCACTATCTTGCATCTCAGTGGACATTTTCCCCACTTCCCTCACACCCCATCTCACACTGCCATTCTCTCCCTTAGGAATTCACAAGTCAGAGAGATGTGAGGCTGACAGGCCTGGGCTCCTTTATCTACTCTTCACCATTTCCCACCATCTTTCCCTCCCTTCACCCTTAAGGACCTTTCTAGGTGCCAAGTCCTTCTGACCCTGAGCAGACCTGGATACATCATTTATCTCTACTCTGGTCCTCCCCAGTATTTTCAGCCTCCCCCTTTCATCCATTTGCCCTTTATCCCACAGCAAGAGAAACCCCAGGCTGTGGGTACTATAGCTCCCCCTGCTGAAGGGACTGATCTGAATTAGTGTTCCTGAAAGTGGAAGATTGCATGAGTAGGCACCCCAGTAGGTGCCAGGACAGGCCTTGAACTAGGGCTTGCAGACCAGTCTTCTCAAACAGGGGCTAAAACATTTGAACTAGGACTTTTAGTCTGGGGAGAAAGGACTCAGCAAACTGAGCATTGATTTAGAAAAGTTTAGGAATTCAATTCCTGATGATTCTGCTCCTAGTAGGTCAGCCTATCTAACTGGTACAGAAGAGTTAAGAACTAGAAGAAAGCCCACACAATTATCTAAACATTTGCTAAGCTTGCAGATAGATTGACTGATTGATTACTAACAATAATTGCCTGAGATGTTTTCCTTTAGGGCCAAAAGGTAAAAATAAAAAAACTGCTATAAAATTGCCCCAGACCTGTTGAAACTGACCAGAGGACATTTCCATGGCCTAGCATGACATTTTCTCGTTATAATCTCATTATAATACTAAACTCTTCACCCAAGATGGGGCTTGTCCGCCATTTTCCGTACATGCAATGTATATACAGCCATGTCCACTTTCTGCACATGCTCACCCAACATACCACAACATGCTATGGTGTAAGCAACTAGCCCTATAGTGCTATGTGATCTCTTGTTCTCAAGGAGGCACTGCTCAGGGAATGATCCCCAGTGCACTCCTTGCTCGCTGGCTTGCAATGAACTTCCTATTAATGAAATCAACTTGGAGTATTCTTTTGGCTGACACCTACCAAGAGCCTGGATCCTCTTTCCAGCTGGTAATAAGGGCAGCCCTATGAGCCTCCACTGGCACGTTTGGGAAATGTGGAGCCCATGAGCAGAGAGGACAGTCAGTGGCCATCAAAGATTTAGAAAATATTTGTGCTTGTTACACATCCATTCTCCTCAAGCCCCTGCCAGCCCACACAAAATCCATACCCTTCTCACCCACCCATCATCTTCCGTTCAGCTCATCTCAAAGAAACTAGCAGTGCCCAGAAGCACATTCCCTGGGATTTTTATACCTTGTTTCAAGAGACAGTTAAGTTGCATTCCATGATTTACTTTATATTTACCTCTTCCACTAGCTGGCACCGGGCTACTGGAGCACCCTCCACAACAAGCCGCTTTTCTTCGAAACAGGAAGTGCCATTTGGCCCAGTTTCAAAGGAATGATCCGTCTAGCCCCATGGAGGAGCACCAGCAAGGTCGGCTCTGGTGCCTCCCTCTGCCACCTCTGGGCTAAGGGGTCTGCAGGGTGGGATCAGGCTGGTTGCAGAGGAAAGAGGGGCTGGGGCCCTGAAGTAACCCTTAAAGCTTCTCTGTAGCTGGAACTGGGAGAACTGTATCATGTTTACTGGGCAAACACAACTGCCCTGCTCTCTATCACTTTTAATCTAAATATTTAGATTAAATATCCTCTGAAAGGCCAACTGAATAAATTGGGCTCATTGAAACTACTATTGGCTTGAGAAGAATAAGGTTTGATAGGAAGGAGCACAAAAAACAGCTCTCTCCTTTCCCTTGATGATATTGGGTATTTACAGGTCCATAACAGCAACAACTGGTTGAGACTCTTCACTCACCCCCAGTCATTGCCCAGTTGCCAAAACTACAGCCCTGATTAAAGAAAGTTCTTGCAAGTTTCTCTTCCAGGTGGTATGAGGGCAGGCCAAGAGCACTTTGGGAAATTCCAGGCTTGTCTTTGACCCTCATGTCCCCTATCCTATTCTCAGTTCCTCTAACTCTACCAGACTTAAATTCCCTGTTTAAGGATGAAAAGATCAGACACCCTCGAACAGTGGTGGACTTCCTGGTGGGAAGAAGAGATAGGAGGGTCTCCCCTCTTTCCTTCTAGGCCCACCATGATGACAGCTGCCTTCTGCCATGGAAACATACCTGTCTATGGAGCATGAGCTGCTCTGGGTTCTAAGCTCAGCCAGAGAGCAGCTCTGTATGGGAAGGGCCCTTGGAGGCTGGATTACAGTGAGGTTAATTAAGCCTGCCACCCTGAGGACAGGCAAGCAGGAAACACTACAGGGCTTGGAGGAAATATCAGTCTTCTCATTCTGATCTTCTCACCATCTCACCTTTTCACCAGGGGCAAAGCTGAAGCAAAGAATTTGGATTTTAAGCAAGCAGTCTGAGACCACTACCAGGTTGAAGTCCTAGGATGAAACAGGGGTCCCATCCCCAGCCCAGAGACTTCATTTTCTGACCACAGGGCTATACATACCTGCTTGGATCTTCGTGCTGAAGGCCTTGATAAAGTGGAACTGGGATTTTAAGAAATCTGATCAGGCTGGGAGGTCTGTGGGCGGAGTTGAATTCCTGGAACTCTTATGGTCCTAACATTCTGTTTGTAAACTCCATGGTTTCTACTTCCTGTATCCCAAATATATACGTCCTCCATCTTGAAACGAAGCCAAAGGATGCACGTGGCCAACCAGAATGCATGTTGTCAGGCTCTCGATACCTTTTTCCTTTTTTTTAACTTTTCCCGAATAAATCCTTTTGGTGACGGATTACCTAGTCGATGTTATTAACGAATCGACAGCCTAAACCCTCTTTGCGATGTGATGTTACATCTCTACCTTTTAATACGTACAATCTATGTCTCCATCCCCTTGAATCTGGGCAGTCCTTGTGACAAGCTTTGATCAAGAGAATGTGGAGGAAGTGACTCTACATGAGTTCCAGAACGTGGGCCTTATGTGACCTTGCAGCTTCCACCTTAGGTCTCATGGGGTGATGCCCTCAAGTCAGTCTAGTTTACTGGATGAGAGGCTACATGGAGAACCAAGACACCGCAGCTGACAGTCAGAACCCTCTCCCAGATGTTTGAATGAGACCAGCTTGTCCCTTCCAGTTGCCCCAGCTGCCCTCTGACTATCACAGCATTTGTGAGCCCTGGCAGGATCACAGAAGAACTGCCAGGCAACTCACAAAACCATCAGAAATAATAAACTGTTGTTGTCTTAAGATACTCGGTCTTGGGGTGATTTATTATGCCCCAATAAATAATCAAAACAATCACCTTTCCTGTTACCTAGATCCAAGATAGTAGTCCCAAATATGCCCATCCCTAGACTCCTACCTTGCCCCAGTGTGCGCCACTCCCCAGGCCTTTCCTGCTAATGACCCTGCCTTCGTCTGGCACACCCCTCTCCAGGGCCTGAGCCCATTCCAAATAGCTTATCCTTTGACAAGCCCACCACCATTCATTAATCACCAGGATTGGCACCTATCCCAGACTCCCTGCTATAGGCTCTACCTGCTTCCTATTCTGGGGAAATCAACCTGCCTGAACAACCTTGGAGTCTACCACCCACTTCAGTTGGGGAACGCCCCCTGCTGCCTATATTTAACATGTCAGCCTTGTGGACTGGCCTCCAGTGTCTGCCCCATTTTAGTAGGCCATCCTCAGGCCACATTTACAACTTCTTTCAGTGTCATTCCTGTCTGTCGAGATGGCTTTTGGCTGGAGCCTGAAGATAAAATAATTGTAATGTAATTATACATTGCCTGTCTCCTAACTGTGAATTTTTCAAGGGCGGAAACTGGGTCTTATTTATCTCTGAATCTCCAAGGCTTTTCCTTCCTGAGGGCAGAAAGGAAAGAAGGAAGGAAGTATGGATAGATGATAGGAAGGGAGGGAGGGAGAAAAGAAGGAAGGAGAAAAGGAAAGAGTCAGTAAAACAATGACCTTCCATTACTGTAAACCCTCCTTATCCACAAGGGATATATTCTAAGGCCCCTAGTGGATGCCTGAAACTGAGGGTAGTACTATATATACTATCATATTTCCTATTATACACATAACTTGTCACTTAGGGGACACATCCTCTAGCTTCTCTTCAGTGTATCCCAATTGCCAACATCACTACTCTTGCAGTTTGGAGTCATTATTAAGTAAAATAAGGGTTACTTGAAAACAAGCACTGAGATAACAAGGCTGTCAATCTGATAACCAAGATGGCTGCTATATGACTAATGGGGCTGGGAGCATTTACAATAGAGACACTGGACAAAGGGATGATTCACATCAAGAAGGGACAGAGTAGGACAGCACAAGAGTTCATCACATTACCCAGAACAGCACGAAATTTAACACTTATAAACTGTTTATATCTGGAATTTTCCATTTAATATTTTCAGACCACAGTTGACTATGTGTAACTGAAATCACAAAAAGTAAAACCGTAAATAAGGGAGGACTATTGTATCTTCACCTCCATCCACTTCTCTAAATAATTTTACGGTACAGTAGATGAAGGGGTTAGGCATCCTTCTATCCAACCCTAGTTTTACAATGCCTTGGAAAATACATGCAAAGTTGGGAGCAAAGTAACTTGGCTAAAATACAGAATTTTTGTTTTTGTATTTGTAATATTTGTATTATTTCCCCAAGGGTGCCCAGGGTGAAGTTGGGTGTGGTGCAGAACTGTAAGAGAGAAATTCAGAGAGAGACATCTATGCTGTCATTTCCCAACAGTCAGTTGCTCCTAAGAATCAGTCTGACAGGAAAAGATCAGTGAAGTGAGATTTATCTCATCAAACAGAGACCATTTCACAGAAGACTGTCTAATTACATTTTGAATGAAGCTACTACACCATCTTCAAGCAACTCAGTTTGCCATCTCTCTTGGGGAAGATATTGTATATAAAAATCGTTTTGTCAGATTTTGCAATGCTCTATAAAAATGTTTAGCTATTTGGGGTTTTTTTTTTTACATCATAAGCAAGACTAGAGTCCAAGTACAGTATAGAATAGTAGTTTTAAATAACTGTCTTTGAAGTCACACAGACCTTAGGTTCAAGTCCTGGCTTCCCCTTAATTAGTCATGTGACCCTAAGCTACTTAGTTTCTATGAGCTTTAATTTCTTCATCTGCAAAATGACCTCACAGGTGGTAGTGAGCTTCAGATATAATGCATGTAAAGTTCCTAGCAGAGCACCTGGCCCAAGATAACTACTGAAAAACATCAGCTAACATTAATAATAAAAATGTAATAAATATTAGTTATTACTAATCACAGTTCATTACATACAAGAAAGATAAACTCTCTTGTGGAGGATAAGATGTCTCATCCTTTCTCCCAAACAAGCCGGGGACTGGGGTACTGACCAGGGTTGTAGCTTTGGTTCCCCCAAGGACTCAACTACCAGGCACCCTCTCTGAGAGATTCAGCAACCCAAAGGCCTTGAACAGAGAGGGGAAGACTCTGAGTTGGAGGCAGCTGGAGGGATAGCATGGGAACCAGATGGACTCAAAAAGTTCCAAGTGGAAGGCAAAAGGAGGAGATTAAGGAAATTCAAGAACCCAAAATGAGGACTGCAGCTGTGTTCTATTGGGTGCTACAGGCCTCCTGTTACCTGCGGCCAGGAATCCGTAAAGGCACCACTAGATCTGGCTCTCTTCCTCATCTTTCTCCAGCCCAGTTTGGTTGGAGTGGCCTATTTGCATATATAGTTTGCTGACATAAAGGATGTGTAATACACACTTTACAAATAGTAACAAAATATACTGTACTCATTATTGTAAATTCCATACAGCCAATTAATCGATAAACCAAAGAAGGCTTTTATTGATTTTTGCCAAACTCTTTTATGGATAGCCAGCCTAAGGTTTCAATTGCCAAGTGAGTAGTTTTGACATGAATATTGGTTGATATTTTATTTACAGTAATAAATAATTTGCTCATTATAATACTAGAATATTTTCTCATTTTTGTGCTATTCACAATCTAACAGCTGCAAGCACAATACACTTATGAGTTTAATACTCATTATTAATATTTTCTCCATCACTTTAAGTCTAAATGGTCAACAAATGAACCAAGCTCTGATTTGTAGCCTTTGCTAATTTTTGTGATATAAATACTAACACCATGGCCAGTTTTCAAGTTACCAACAAAGTCACGACACAAGTCAGAAAATTTTTCAGTAGTGTACAATTATATAGTATCATCACCATACAGATGGAGTAGATACAAATAACCTAAAAAAACAATTATAAAACTGTAGTAAAATAATTAGGAGTTTATTTTTAGTAAATAAAATATTACCTTTATGTAATATCATTTATTTAACTGTAAATTTAAAGAAATTAATTGTTAATAATGGCCATGTTTAACAACCAGTTTGCAAAATTCCTGGAAACTTAGCAATTGGCTCTTGCAAGTCAGTGTGAGCCAGCTCCAACACACTGCTATTCCAACCCTTCCTTCTCCAAGATCCCACTGCCACCCCTAGCTGAGCCTCTAGTGCTTCCCCCGCAGCTGAGTCTGCTAGGAGGGCCTAACACAGTATGGCGACTTTTTGAAGACAGACGAATGTCCATCCCATAGCCACTCCTTTGACTCCTATCGGAGGCACTGAGAAACAAAGCAAAACAAAATAAAATGAAATAAAATTCCTTGATGTTGGCAAATTTGTAATCTTATAGGGATACAAGCAATAACATAACACTTATTCATGTTTACTAGGTGCCTGGTACTTTTATAGGCACTGTTTGTGTGTTTACTCATTCAATCCTCAGACCATCCATATGAGGTAGCTGCTGCCATTAAACTACACTTTACAAAAAAGGAAACTGAGGCACAGAGAGGGTAAATACTTTGCCCAGGGTTACACAGTTAATACATGGCAAAGCTGGGATTCAAATCACACTGTAAGGAAGGCCCCTCAGCTCTCAGCAAGTGAAAGGCAGGTAGACACGCTTGTGCCTGGAGAAGAATCAGAAAGCATCTGCCACCTAAATGGCCTCCTGTGGGGCCCAGTGCCAGCCAGCACACTCCCTGTACAAGTCTTTGACAGAGAGAAGGGTATTTGGGGTGAGATGTTACTGAACCCTTACAGTGTCCCCTTCTGGGTGACCTAAGGCAGGCCAATACCCTCTGCTCTTCATTTACAAAGACCTCATCCCTCTCTCCTCTAAAACGGAATCAGGGCTAAATTCCACATGCACCTCAATCCTGTTTTCCATTGGTCAAACACGTAAGTGGAACACTTGCCCACTACCACTACCACTGCTTTCCAGACCACTCCTCTTTTTATCGAGCCTCTTTTCTTAGACTGATCCCACCCATTGTACAACCTTTTTTCGTTCCATGTCACTTCCCTTTCCTGAATGCTTCATTCATTAGAGAATTCACCACCTGGGTCAAACTTTCTGTGCTTGGGTGAGTTAGATGTCTATGCACAAAGCTAACTCATCCAAAACCTTGGCTTCACAGTTCCTTGACAGCCTCGTCTCCACCTCAAGCACCCCTCAAGCACCCCCTGGAACTTGTCACCGTGCTCCACCTTGCCAACTCAAACATCACACTCTAAGCACACTAACTTTCCACTTTGTTTGCTCAGTTATTCACAGTTAATTGTGATCATCCTTAACCTCTTCAAAGCCTCCATTCCATTGGCCTTTTAACTCATTAACTCCCTTATGTGTTCATTTCCCTCTTTACAGCTTTGATTCCCTATTCCATCATTTCTATCACACTCTTGCCAATATCCTAAACTAGTTTGTTCCTCTATTCTTTTGTCATATCTGTTTGGCACAATTCCACTGCTATAGAAACCCATTTATATACCTTCTCTGTGCCTAGGCTCAGGCAGCTAAAAGCTGCTGGAAAAATCATTCAATGAGTGTAATTGTCCTACAATAAATTCATGATCATCAGCCTTAGGCAGGCACTTACCATGGCCTGAGACAGCTATTTCCTCTGGCCAGCGCTCTACCATGACTAGATCAACTACTCTTCACTTTGCTCAGATTTTTGATTCTCCCACCTCCTCCCTAGGGCTGAGCAGATGATCCAGCCTCCTACTTACTATAATAAGACTTGGTTAGGGCTAAATCTCTGTGTGTGTGTGTGTGTGTGTGTGTGTGTGTGTATGTGTGTGTTTTCATGTGCAGTGTCAGGAAACTTTTGCCTATTATATTTATGTTTTCCTTCTTTTTCAATTCCAACCAGAAATTAAATACAATTTTAAATTGATAAATTTGTAAACACTAGTTTTATTCCAAGGGGTAGGATCATTCAGATTTAATTCAATAAAAGCATGCTACCTTCAAGCAAAGATTTACTTAAAAAGAAAAACTATTCAGTGGTCTTTCTTTATGTTCATTGTACAAAGTAAGTTAGAGTTTTAATATTCAAATATTTTCTAACAATTTAAGATCTCAGTCACATAACTTTCCTATTCCAAAAGCTCATCAGAGATTTTCTTTAGAATTGTATAGAAACCAGTATCTTGGCCAATATTCTCTTTTCATATATTTATAGGGTATTTGGATGTGTGCTTCAGTGAAGTGCCTATTCAAGTATTTTGCCCATTTCTCGTTGTCTATCTTTTTCTTACTGATTTGTAATAAATCTTCATGGATTCTGGATATGACTTTTATCAGATTGTGTGTGTGTGTGTGTGTGTGTGTGTGTGCGCGCGCGCACACGTGCGCGCGCTGTCCAGAAAAACTTCAGCCATAAATGCTCTAGTTTTCATATTACTTGGCTGGATACTTTCCAGACAGCCCTCCTATACTATATGCATATATATGTATATATGTGTGTGTGATTATATATATGATTCTTACATAGATATTCACAAATATCTTCTCCCAGTTTCAAGACTTGCTTTTTGTTGTCATAACAAATGAACAAAAGTTCATAATTTTAATGTAGTTTTGCTTTAATGGCCCCCATCACCACGTACACACTGATAAAATGCCCCTGAGCCCCAGACATATTAGCAGTCTCTCGCAGATCCTTCACTTGGATGTCTTTAAGCCCCTTGATATCAATGTACCTATAAATGAATTCATGGCTTCCTAGTTACTCTGTAGGGTTTCTTGTTACAGCAAGTGGCGCCATCATCCTCTCCATGCGACAGCCAGATCAGGGGCTTATTCTTGACAACTCCTTACTATATAACGAGTATGATTTATAACTTACAAAGCCCTACACACTCTGGACCCCTGTCCCCTCACTTTGTACATAACATTTAGCTTAGATATCCAGAATTTGGGTTTGAGGGTCAAAGGAGGAAGAAGAGAGATGGAACATTTTGGGGGAGCTCATGTCATTCTTACTCATGCTGACATATTTTATTTAGAACACAGCACTTGGAGGGCAAGTTGTCAGTATCTATTAAAAATCTTAGGACCCAGTGTTCCTTTGTATCTGCCTTGAGGGAAGTTCTTGCCCAAGAAGTTGTGTTCAAGAATGTTGACTGAAGCATTGCTTGCAGTGATGAGAAATTAGAAACAACCCAAATGTTCGTAAAGAGAATAGCTAAATCAAATAATAAAACCGTACTATGGATTAGTATGCTGTAATTAAAAGAGTGAAGCAGATCAATGTGTGTCGTAAAACCCAAGACATGCTGCTGAGTGAAAAATGCAAGTTGCAGAAAGAAATGTACAGTCCAATGTCATTTAAGATTTTTAAAAAGCACTCACACAAAACAATCTGATTTTCGTGTGTGTGTGTGTGTGTGTGTGTGTGTATGTGTGTGTGAATGCATTAAAAAAAAAAGAAGCAATGGCTAAAGAGGACTTATTTTACTCTTACCGTAAAATAGTAATTTTGTTTAAGAAGAATGCAGTAACATACTGTGTAATTTTACATTCATAAAATAAAGGTTTGTTCACGTAACAAACATTCAAACCTGTAGAGAATTTTTATAGGAGTTTATTTGAGCCAAACTGATGACACATGCTGGGGAGCAAGATCTCAAATGCTCTGGGGAATAACAGTTTTGCAGCTTCTTTGATGCATTTGAAATTAAGGAGGGAACATAAAGAAGATTACTTGGAGGTAGGAAAAAGCAAGGCAAGGATTGGATTACAGAATAGTCACCAAGATTTGTACTCTCTTGAGGATGGTTAAGGTTTATTTCCAAGATATGTTTACCTAGATGCACAGAAACAATGGGCCTGGCTTTCTTAAAGCAAAGATAAACCTTTTTACTGAAGAAGCTATATGCCTGAGGTGTGACTACCCACCATGACTCGCCCCATTAGGAATTTATGATCAGATCACTCTGTGAGGTTACTTTCCATAGAACCCCTTTTCTCATCCACAATTTAAAAATATATATATGCATATACATATATACAAAAGAAAACTTGGAAAATACACAAATAACAAATAAGTAAATAAAATGATCACCAATCCCACCTCAACTGCTAACCCTCTGAAGCCTTTTTGGAAAGCGTCACAGGTCAGTTCAGAACTGCTCAGAATGTGCCCATCAGGCCATCAGCTGCCCTTCTGCCCACAGGGAGTTTGGCTACATTCAATCCAGTAGACCTCCTAATCCAAATAGCACCCTAGACTCTGCAAAGGTCATGGTGCCCACCCACCATTTGTGATTCAAAATACATAACTCTAAACAAAGTTCTGAATTTTCCCATGACTACGCTAGTGCCTTTTTTAAGCAGTGAATATCAAAATCTTTTCAAACCAATGCTCCCTTTCTTTGTTTGAATATTTGTTTTGTTATGCTTTATTCTGTCAGGGGGGTTTGCTTTTGGTGCCCTAAACCCACACACAGTCTGCCTGTTGACTAATCCTGCACTGCTCCTCTCCCCACCCCCAAGAAGACCGAGCCTGCAAAGACACACCCAGGTTGCCTGCCCCCTCCCCTCCCCACATCTATCCCTCCTGTTTCAGTCTTGTCATTGTGTCCCCGGCAGGCTGCAGAACAGCGAATTCTTAGCAGATGATGGTGTTGCCCTGTCTCCAAGTTCTGAGCCAACCCCAGTTATGCCTGGCATCTGGGAGTCAGCATTTCATAGGCTTCTGTGACATTTGAGAGTTCACATCCCACTTCTTACAGAATTTGGCAAAGAGAAGGAAGGACAGAGGGCTGCTCTGCTCACCACCAATGAGCTCATCCTTCTCAGAGAGGCAATAAGAAAACTAAATTTCAATTCATGAATCAGGAAGCCTGAACTTATGAAAAAGCATGCATTCCCCAGCTGCCTGACCCACCCAGCTGACCTTTCTATGAAAAGGAGAACTAGACTAAGGTCTCCTCCCTAGAATGAAATAACTGATTAAACAAAGAAATACATTTTTTTAGTGAACCCAAACTTTCATGCCATCTACCTGAATCCTTTGATTCCTATATACCTTCTAATGTCACTTTTTTTCTCCAGACCTCTTGTAGCTGAAGCCACACATGTCCGGGAGCCCTTCGCCACTTAAACACTTGGGGCAGGTGGTATAACCGTGTGCAAGTCACTTAGGCGTTCTTAGTTTCCATTTCTCAATCTGCAAACTGCAAACACTAATTCCTAACTTTTTGCATTGTTGAAAGGGTTCACTTTGTGATCCTAGGGCAAAATGCTCCTACGTATTATTCTCTATTTCAAAATAGGGGCTGCCCAAAGAAATGCTGGATAAAAGGTACCATGGGATTCAGTTGGACCCCTAGTCAGTATTCACTCCAGACTGAAACCTCTGAGTTGTCATCCTCTGTCTTATAGAACGGTGGCCTGGTTCTGCTAACACAGGCTCCTCAGAACGGCAAAGGCTTGGAGTTGTTAGCCATGTGGTCTTCTCTCAATTCAACTGGCCAGCAAGCAAGCCAGCTTTCCTTTAAATTCTTTTAACTATGGGGCCAGTCAGCCTCTAATCTTTTCCTAAATTACTGCTTTACATATATTGTCAAGCATGTCTCTGACTTTCTTTTTACTTTTCTCAGTGTGAATTTTGAAGACTTTGGCATCAGAGTCTGCAGGGTCTTCTCTCTCCCTTAACCGGCAGCCAAGGCTACAAGGCCTCTGATTTATCTTTCTACTCTCCAGTTTTTTATGAGTTTGCCATGAAGATTATACACTGATTCAGGATATGAGTTTGATCCAGGTTTGGAGTTTGCACACCTGAGCACAATAGCCTCTTTGCAGGTCTGTACTAAATGGTATCCATTGTTATAAAGCAAGGCATTGGTGCACGTTAGTTCGAAATTATCCTTTTGTCCTTTTATGGGCTGGTAATCACAATGCTAGGTCTCCTCTTTTATGGTACTAATGTCACTAATTTTTAATAATTTTAGAATAGTCAGGAGTCACAGGAAATGGAAAGAAAGCTTTGAGGTCCTTTCTCGGAGATTGCCTCATCTGTTGATTCCAAACTTCCGGAAAGGCAGAGCTATGCAGACAATGAAAAATCAGTGGTTGCCAGAGGCAGAGGGGGGAGGAGATGACTAGGGAAAACACAGAGCATCTTCAGGACAATGAAAATACTCTGTATACTAGTTTCTAAGGATCATGTCTGCGAGTCAGGATTCCCGATCCAGAGACAATGGCCCCGACGGAATGGAGCCCGAAGGCATCATTGAGAGTAACTGGAGTGAGATTGTTGACAGTTTGATGCCATGAACCTCTCGGAATCCCTTCTGCGTGGCATTTATGCCTGTGGTTTTGAGAAGCCCTCTGCCATCCAGCAGCGAGCCATTCTTCCTTGTATCAAGGGTTATGATGTGATCGCTCAAGCCCAATCTGGGACTGGAAAAACGGCCACTTTTGCTATATCAATTCTGCAACAGATTGAATTGATCTAAAGGCCACACAGGCCTTGGTCTTGGCACTCACTAGAGAGGTGGCATAGCAGATACAGAAGGTAGTCATGGCATTAGGAGATTACATGGGTGCCTCCTGCCATGCCTGCATTGGGGGTACTAATGTGCATGCTGAGGTGCAGAAGCTGCAGATAGAAGCTCCCCACATCATCGTGGGTACCCCAGGCCGTGTGTTTGATATGCTTAACTGGAGATACCTGTCTCCCAAATACATTGAACTGTTTGTACTGGATGAAGCTGATGAAATGCTAAGCTGTGGATTCGAGAACCAGATATATGACATGTTCCAAAAGCTCAACAGCAATACCCTGTCTGCTACATCTTCTGATGTGCTTGAAGTGACCAAAAAGTTCATGAGGGACCCCATTCGTATTCTTGTCAAGAAGGAATACTTGACCTTGGAGGGCATCCGCCAATTCTACATCAATGTGGAACGAGAAGAGTGGAAGCTGGATACACTGTGTGACTCACCATCACCCAGGCAGTCATCTTCATCAACACTCAAAGAAAGGTTGATTGGCTCACTGAGAAAACGCATGCCCGAGACTTCACTGTCTCTGCCATGCATGGAGATATGGACCAAAAGGAACGGGATGTGATCATGAGGGAGTTCTGCTCTGGCTCTAGTGGAGTATTGATTACCACTGACCTGCTGGCCAGAGGCATTGATGTACAGCAGGTTTCCTTAGTCATCAATTATGACCTTCCCACCAACGGGGAAAACTATATCCACAGAATTAGTGTGGCTATTAACATGGTGACAGAAGAAGACAAGAGGCCTCTTAGAGATATTGAGACCTTCTACAACACCTCCATTGAGGAGATGCCTCTCACTGTTGCTGACCTCGTCTGAGAGGGGCTGGCCTGCCACCTTGCCCCAGCCCCAGGGTTCAGTCTTTGGGGGACTGAGGAGCAGGAGGGGGGAAGGAAGGGAGCCAAGGGATGGACATCTTGTCAATTTTTTTCTTTTTTTTTTTCTTTGAATAAATGTCACTTTTTGAGGCAAAGAAGTAACCATGAACATTTTAGATAACCCTTTCCTTTGGGGTAGGCTCTTGCCCCAGGCGCCATCTCTTCTCCCAAAAACACTAATCCATTTCCCTCACCTAGCCGACCTTCAAACTCCAGAGGCTCTCCCCAACTCCAGCCAAATTCCTCTGAAAATGATTCAAGGGGTCTGTAATGTCACTCAGCCTCATTTGCTGGACCAAATCTGGAAAGACAACCCAAGTTAGGTGGCCCAGGGGATTGTCCCCAGGTGGGGGGAGCAGGGGAGAAGAAATGGTAGCCATTTTTACATTATTTTGTGTAGTATTTATTGATTCAGGAAACAAACACAAAATTCTGAATAAAATTACTTGGAAACTGAAAAAAAAAAAAGAAAATACTCTGTATAATAATAAATGATAGATATATGAGGATCTGTCCAGGAAAAAACGCAGCCATAAATGCCTCTATTTTTCATATTACATGGCTGGATACTTTCCGGACAGCCTTCGTATGTCACTATGCATTTGTCCAACCCATAGAATGTACACCACCACGCCTGAACCCTAAGGGAAACTACGGACTTAGGGTAATTACGATGTGTCAGGGTAGGCTCATCCTTGGTTAAAACACGCGAGTTTCGGGGTCATTTACGTGCAGTGAACTGTCTGGATCCTATGTGTGCTTTACTCACTGCTCCGAGATGAGAACATTTGATCACCCAGAAATTCCCCTGACACCCCTCACATTTTGGTGAGTAATAGTGGTCACCAGGGAGGCTATGCATGAGTGAGGACAAAGGGTACATGGGCAATCTCTACATTCCTTTCAGTTTTATTGTATACCTAAAACTCCTCTTTAAAAAGCCACTTTAAAAAAACAAAACAAAACTCTGAAAGGGATGATTGTTGTCCTTTTTGCTTAGCTAAAAGAGTTTTTACGAGGCTGCCCCCAGGTGGAAGTTATGAACTTCTAGGAGCCTGACCCCAGAGGCATTCTGCTTCGATCGCCATGAGGTCCTCCTTTTGTTTCCCCCCACCACCCATTTTCTTCATCTGGGACCTACTTTTCTCCTTCCCTTTCTTTTCCTTTTTTTCCCTTTTTCTGTCCTTGTTTGTCATGACCATTCTTATTCTCGAGAAGAGTTAAATTGTGTCCTGACCTGCATACTACTAGATTAGGGTGGGCCCAACACTCAGTGTCTAGTGTCATTTTAAGGAGAGGAAAGGACACATGGAGACACACAGAGGAGAAGGCCATGTGAAGATGGAGGCAGGATGCAGCCACAAGCCAAGGAATGCTAGGGTTGTCAGAAACTACCAGAAGCTGACATGTTGCTTAACAGTATGTCCTATTGTGATTATTGTTCTAAATGGGTTTGGATCCTCAAAACAGACTGGAAAATCTGTCATCTCCTTTTTATTCTAGATTATATCCCTAGGCTTCTGGAGGAAGACCCTCCCATTGCAAGGCTTTAGGGTCTCTGGGGTGAAATGGAGTTGGGGAGAACTGTATAATTGCTTATGAAACCTTATTCTTCCACTCTCATTTCCCCAAGACCCCCAGGGAAAGGCCTCAGAGAAGGGAATTCTTAGAGAACCCAGCAGCACCTAAGGGGCCCTCCAGGACTCCCAAATGGACAAGACTTTTATAAAACCAGGACTGGGACACAAAGGACTCAAAGGAAGAATACGAACTGAAAAGACAGGGCACACCCAGCCATGTATTACAGTTGGGGAGAGTGGGATGAAGAGACCAGTTCCGACAATGTGGATGAGATGAAAGGAAGGCAACAATCCTCTGCTGCCCAGGAGACTCGTGGTCGTGGGGAGCTACTACTATCTCTAGATCTAGTGGGGAACAGGAGGGAGTACTTACTGGAACAGCTGTGGGAGCGTGGCCTTCAGTAGAGGGAGGCGGCCATTGCCAACACGCGGCCCAGCATCTGGGAAGCACTTAGCATCCTGCTCCTTAGCAGAGGCCCACCAATTGTGGCAAGCAAAGTAGAAATTGCTAAGTGGCACTCTGCTTCTCGTCCCATTCCCTTGGCCCTCGGGTCAGTTGCAGCCAGGAGACGCTGCAGGCTTATGTTCGCTGCCCCACACGGCTGTTTTCAGCTGTTTGTTCTGAGCAAGACAAGTAAGAGCTAGGATAGGTTTGACGCTGGTGTTCTTGGGTCCAATGAGGGAAGCCACAAAATCTACACACACACACACACACACACACACACACACTAAGAGCTATAAAGTACTCTATAATTGTTAGTTATCTTATTATCAAGGATGCCCCTTCCAGGGTAAATTGGTATTCAAAATACAGAGAGACAACTTTGGAGTTTCTGAAAGCAATCTGGAGTGTAAAGGGTGAGGAGAAAAAAAGAGGAGGGAAATCAACAAACAAGGAAATTGTAAAACTAGGGTCCATTGTGGATAAATAAACGAACAAGACATCTCCAGTGATGGAGTGTCAAAAGGATTTTAAGAATAATGTTCACTTGGAAGTTGCTTTTGTCACCATGATATAAATTCCTCCTCTGCCCCCTCCCTAGTACTCAATAAAATGTGCTACACACACAAATTTCCTTGTTTGGTGGGAGCATAGATTGTGTGGAAGTTAAGGAAGAGATTGCACTGTACACACAGGACAGGGCAAAGTAGAGGAGGTGATCCTTAAACTGAAGCAGCTTGGAGTCAGTGGAGACCATAAGCCTCTCTTCCCCTGTGCCCTATCCCCATTCTAGCTCACAGCCCCAACCACCCACAGAAATTTCAGGGAGATGTCTGGATTTCCCAGATCTGAAAAAGACAGCTCAAAGAAATCTTGCCCAGTTCTTGAAGAATTTGGTGACCCTGGCTTGTTTATTCATCCACTTAAGCATGCAGCCAATCAATACATCACACTCACAGAGGGTTGGCCACATGGAAGGCAACAAGCAATAAGCACTGGGGCCTCAGCAGTGAACAGCAAACGAGTTACCTGTGCCACCGCTCAAGGAGCCCCTGACTGGAGAGTGATGAGGTAAGGTGAGCCCAGAGGGCTCCATAACGTGATCAGGGTAAGCACAAAGGGGACAAGGAAACACAGGAGCCAGCCATCTGGTTGGTTGTCCCGCCTCTAGGCACTGCAGGTGGCACACCAGAAGGAAGCCCACCCTTTGGACATGACATGACTGCTGCTGGCATCACCTGGGTCTCCTCAAAGACGTTCCTGTCAGCTGGGCTCCAAGGCCCCTGGACACTCACAGTCCCCTTTCCTCCCAGAGGCAGCCACTCTGGCCTCTGGTTCTCCTTCCCAGCTCCTCGCACCCCAGTTCCAATACTGGAGGAAGATGCAGTCTCCCCAGCTCCCTTTTTGTACCACTCCCCAGAAATAGAGTGCCCAGGAATCTTGGTTTCACGATTTGGACTGCTAATCACTATAGGCTTACAGGGAATATAAAATACAATAAAATTTCTAACACTCATGTGTTACAAAGATTCTAAAATCTTACCACATTCTTACAGTCCTGGTATTGAGTCAGGAGTTCCTGAGATTTCTCTGAGATAGTAAATGAAATAATGATGATGATGATGATGATGATGATGATGATGATGATAAGAGAAGCTATTAGGTGTCTAGGATTTTCAGGTAATTTGCATCCCACGAATGTACAGGTTTAGTAGAAGTATCCCCTTGTTTGCAGAGGAAGAAACAGAGGCTCAGTATTAAGGTGCAAAGCTAGTAAGAGCCAGGCAAGGGCCATGCTGCTTGCACTCCACCACCCAGCCCCAGGAGACTTCACCCTCACATTTGTTCCTGCAGGCAGACTCCGCCGTGTCCTCCTCCTCCTTCTGCTAGGCCATGAGCAAAGTCATAAGGACCCTTTCTTTCCTCCACCTTGGCACCTCTTCCCAGACTCAGGAGGATCATGGTTACTCTCTTTTGTCTCAAGTAGGCAATTTTCCTTTTAAGGGCCACTGGGTTAGAAGACAACTAGTCTCTGAACTTCAGGACTGACCTGGAATGAGCACCCCCTCTATTCCTCACACCTAGATGCTTTTCATGCTTAGTGACAGCAAGGAACTCACCAGGGAAGATGTGACAGCCTGCAAACAGGAGTGCTTTCTATTTCACATAATTTCAAAGGATAAAGTAATTTCTGTGAAAACGTTTAACACAGAGTAGGTCCTAAGTGTGTATGAGCTGCAACTAAACAGGCTCATCTCTAACTGAAAGGTAAATTCTTCCGAAGACTTCTACCCGCTCCTGGCTACTCGCTCTGGAAACAGACCGGCTTGAACTAGCTCAGCTGATCCCTCGCCCCTGCTCTCTAAACCCGGATCTCTTCCCTATTTTATGGGTTCCCTTCTCTCTCAAAAGGAATGGCTACCTTCCAAGGTGAACCCCTCCATTGGGCCTGGGACCTCACTCCCTGTAGACCAGGCTGTATCAATGACTCCTCTTTAGTCTGGTTTCTCATCCCCCATCCCCTGTCCTTCACCTTGTGTACATGCTTGGTCTTGCCCAAGATTTTACAAAAGCAAACCTCTAGACCCCGTCCCTCTGTCAAGTTTCTACCCTTTACTTCTCCATCCCATCACTACGGAATTCCTTTAATACCCTACCCACCTGGCTTCCTGCAAATGTCAGCATAAAAGTCACCAACACCTCCACGTAGACAAACCCAGTGGTCTCTTCTTGGTCTTGATTCTGCTGCCGCACTGATCCTCAGGACAGTCCCTACTGGAAACTCTGTCCTAGCCTGTGCTGCCATTCTCACCAGGTTTTCTACCTGCATCTCTGACCAGCTCTCACCTGCTTAGACTCCTTTGCTGCTGCTGCTTCTCTTTAAAGGTTGAAGGCTCCCAGTTTTCTCTCCTTGGTCCCTTTCTCTTCTCACTTTATACACTCTCTCTGGAAAAGCTCTTCCACTAACACATCTTCAATATTCTTCCCAACCATCATTTCTGGGCCCTGGGCACTGGAGGCATGGAGCCAGACATGCTTTACTGGGAATTGTGGGTTCTCTGAGGGCGTAAGGGGTGGCACCATCCTACCCAAAGCTTGGACTTCTGCCTGGTGACCCACAGGGACTTTGTTTAGCTATTAAAGTGGGTCCATGTGCAAGGTGTTTTGCTTGAGGGGGTGAAGGGACAGCCTGAGGGGTGGAGCATATACACAGACTTAAAGCCCTACAAGTTGATCATCAGCCCTCCTCCTCCTGGTGTCCAATGATGGGGCAAAGGCGTACTGGCCACTGTAATGAGAGGGTATCTTCAAATCAAAAGATAAAGCAGGCAACTCCATAGGATATAACAGAATTTATTATATGGTAATTTGCTTATGGGAAGATTGAGCTGGATCAAACAGAAATTTTGGGCAAATTATTCTCTGCAGACAGACCTCTGTTCCAGTACTTTTTAATATATACCTCAAGAATTAATTATTGATAAAAGAAAGGGACAAAGAATATAGTAGTGCCAGGGGCCATACCTCCTGGTGGTCTTGTGATAGGTGATTGTTTGTAATCGACACTATTACCAGTTTGGTGGTTATCTCAGTTGTCATGCCATTCCGGCTATTACTAACAAAAATATTTATGGCCTCATTTTAAGGGCACACAGATAATCATCAACTAGAAAGCTCTGGTACGCTTGCTAAGGACAGTGAGGTTGGCCAAAGGTCACAGAATGAAACTTTTAAAATGAAATAAAATCCAGGACACAGGGGTGTAGTTTATTTTGTTCACATCTACATCTATACATCTAGGAGACCCACATGACCCCACACACCCATCCCTGCTATCACATGTTCTGTGTAACAGAAAGAATGATAATTTTAAAAGGATGAGCTCCTCCACCTTTGCCAATACCCAAATCCCTTTTTCTCTCTTCCCAGCGCCCGACCCATCACTCCACCACGTCCCCAAAGTGAAACGGAGCCAATGCCGCGTGACAACAGTGCCCTCTAGAGGAACGTTTTCCAAATTGCAATGGTGCCCTCCAGGCGGGTGTGGCAGATTGCCTTTTCCAAAGACGGCCGTGACAGTATCTCCCATCCCACCTGTTCTTCTTAAAATGTGACTTCGTCACTCCTTCCATCAAGAGATGGAGTTTATGTTCCTGCTTTTTTCATTGGGGTGAGCTTGTGATTATGGAGGAAATGCTGCTATGTGACTTCCAAGGTTAGGCTACCTTCCACCTAGTTCTCAGGTTTGCAGCCCTGAACCACCTGTAATCAATTCAACTGCCCTGCGGCTGCCATGCTGCGAGGAAGTCCAAAGTAGCCCCTGCAGAGAGACCACCTGGAGAAACTGCTGGAGAAACAGCTGATTCTGCCCCACACTATTCTAGCCCCAGGCGCTGACTATAACCACTTAAGAGACCTAAGTCAGAACATCCCTACTGAGCCCTTCCCAATTCCTGCACTATTAAAAACAAGGGGCATGCTAAAATAGTTGGTGTTGTTTTAAGACACTAATTTGGGGGCGATTTGCCATGCAGCAATAGCTAACTAGATCAATGGGTCATAGTCTAGTTTGTTTTTAAACTAGAACAAAACTAGAACAAAATAGAATAGAATGGAAAACGTAATAAAGGTATATATATTGCTGAGAAATTTTTTGATAAATGTGTGTGTTTGTATATGTTATACCAGATCAAGAAGCAAAATATATTTTTTTCCTGGGAATCATATAAAATTGTAAAGTTTTCACAGGCTAGACTATTATTGCAATCCTGGAAGTTATAAAAACCAAAGCCAACTGAGGCCAATATCATCATCATACTGAGTCAAGAAGGCTGGGAATCCTAGTACCTTGCGAGCACGTTCCAAGTGGGCCCATTTAGCTTTATCATCTAGACTAGAGAGAGGAACAGAAAAGCCCTCTGCTTATGAGAGCAGGAAAGAAGGTGATTCCTAGGAAAGGGATGTTTTAGATGGGTCTGGTATATTTTTACCATAATACTTAGTACCTTGAGTGGCTCAGTAACTTTTCTTGCATTAATGGAATTTTGAAACAGTTCTGTGGTGTGGTTCTCCATGAAACTCCTGCATCAGAATCACTTGGAGGCTTATAAAATGCAGATTCCTGGACTGCTCCTTGATCCTATAATATCAGAGGCATGAAGTCCAAGACCCAGCTCCTGGCCATCAACATACTAAAGTTTAAGATCTACTGAGTCCAAGGAGGACTGTTGACAACATATGTGAAATTTAAATTCCCCTAGAAAATGAGGTTAATTCTATCCCACAAAAGCCTTTAAGCTGGTCATAGTACTGAGTGGTATCACTGAACCACGGATGTAACTGGAAACAGCACTGATTGTCAAGCAACCCCAGCCAGCGCTCCTTTGAAGGGAAAGAGGGCCAAGGCTGGAACTCCTCCATTTTTTAGAAAAAGAAATTGTATTTCTGAGTAGTGGTATATGTCAGTGTGGGTGTGTGAGTGTCTGTATGCATCTCTGTGTGTGTGTCTGGGTGTGTCTGAATGTATTCTATAATATACGAGGGCTGCCAGGAAAAAATCCAGCCATAAATTCCTCTATTTTTCATATTACATGGCTGGATACTTTTGTATTACAACATATTGCTATCATATATTTTATACATATATATTATGTTACTATAGTATAATATATAACAAAACACTCAGACACACTCAGGTATTTTTTATTATTATTATTATTATAAATGTTATATTATTTTCTGTATATTATGATGTTTGACCTTTTTAAAAACCTTTCTGGCTGAGGACAGATTGCCCCTCCCAGAGCCAGCCCATTTTTAGAGTTAGCAAAGGGCCCAGTCAGAAGCATGCCCATGACAGGCAAACTAAGCAATTCAGAGCCAAACCATACTTCCTCTATCTAGCCCAGAAGCACTATTCCTGTGCCTTAATCACCCCAAGTACAAAAAGAAAGGCCCACTTGGCCTTGTGAGTTCTACTGAACTGCCCAGCCTGATCAAACAACTAGGGATTACCCCCATAGCTTAGAGTCCACCAAAATTATTCAAACTAGCCAATCCTAATTGTTCACCCTGGTCCCCTTGCCTTTCCCACAGAAACCTCAGTAAAGGCCATGCGCTAAGCACTCCCCTTGCCCCTGCGTCCTGACCACCTGGGTGTCTGTCCCACATGGCCCTGTGTGGTGTGCCATGCATCCTGTCTCTAGGACCTATCACTATAATAAACTTTGATTCCTTGAGCCTCTCCTCTTGTGGCTGCCCCTGACTGACCTTTTCATGAAAGAATACAGTGTCTGCATGTGTCTCTGTGCCTGTCCATGTCTGAGCGTGTCTGTGTGTGTCTGTGGGCATGTACGACCACGGAAGGAGTCCTAGAAAAGCCTTTACATAAGGTGTTTCCTGGTAAGCTCCGGGAGCAGTCCCTATCTATTCAGGTCACTTTAAGTTTCCTCGTACTTGAGTGTTTACACACACACACACACACACACTGCATATCCACCTGCATGCACACGTACACACACTTGGCTTAGATTGGTAGATCCCTACATTCCTACTGGATTGGGCCTTCTTCCTTTGTTTCTTCTATTATTCCCAAAAGTTCACCCATATTAATATAGATTCACTGGTCTGAAAGGAAACTGAGATATCCTACAATCCAGTGCTTTCTTAAGAAATTTGATAACAGTCTTTTTCATCCTCCATGGACAAAATGTGAGCAACCTCGCTGGATTCAACTAAGCAGCAGAAATGGTCTCACAAGGAGAGTTCAATGTTACACAAGAGGATCCACAGTTCATTCCTATGTTATTTTATCTAATATTAGAATGGGGGGGGGGGGTTCCCTGGTGGTGTAGTGGCTAAGGCTTCGACACTCTCAACACCACGGCCTGGGTTCAATTCCCAGCCAGGAAACTACCAAAAAAAAAAAAAAAAAAAAAGAACGAAAATATTAGATAAACTAAATCAGTTTTATTGTGTGAAGAACAAAATGCACAAACTATGGCAAAAGTGTATAATAAGCACATGACAAGAGACCTAACAGTGCAGTTATCATCAAGTAGATGACAGGCCTCGACGCCCCTGCGGTGGGTAACCACTGCTTGCCCACCAGCACGGCATGCCTTAAAGGTAGCTTACAGCATAAACCCACAAAAGGTGGGTGTTTCTCTTTTATTACATGTTTTTAAATACATTTAAGAAAAAAATATTATCTGCGTTATTTTGACAGTTTGTTCTGGTTGGTTTTAGGATTTTTAGGATTGCCACATGAAAAGAAAAATTTAGAAACTGATTTAACCTCATTTTCAGCTGGGAAAACTGAATCCAAGAAGAGGAAAGAGCTGCCCAAGACAGTAGGTCCTTCTTTGTTTCAGACTCTCAGGAGGCAAAGCTATTTGGAAAAGGTTGACAGGCATGCTAAGTATCTCCTGGTTTCAATCCTGAGGGGACTCTGGGGCCCACAAGGGACTGACTAGTGGGCTGCTAAGAATCATGAGGAGAATCACAAGAACTGGAACTACTGCTGGAATTTTCAAGATGTTAAGTATTTAAAACAGAGGTCTGGTCATTGGGCCTTATTTAGAGATTTTATTACTTTCTTAATATACATCACCAGAGTACTTGTAAATAACTTACTTAATTGGGTGGGTCTAATTTGTCTATCCTTAGTCCCCACGAATCTCAGGGAGTAAGCATGCTCCCGCTCACTGTGACAAAGCTGATAGAAGCCACAGTGAAGTCAGATGCATACAGCTCAGCTGTGCACCTTGTCATAGTTATACAGACCTCATGGGATACAAAACTGGTCCAAGTTGCCCTGATTGCCCTTGAGCTCACTCCCAGAAGCTGGCGAAAAGCTGCCACCTGGTCATAAAACTGATACTTCACTTGAGATGTTCTCTAGTTCCCCAGCCCACCACTCAAACCTTCGTAGGTATTTATGAATATTTATAGGCAGAGCTCTACTGTCTTTGATAAGGCAAAGTACAATCAATTTGTTATTCACATAGTTATGTTCTAACAATTTATCGCTAACAGTAAATTTGCAAATACCAAACTGCTGTTCCTAGGCAGAAATACAGGGCTGTGAGCCTCCTGTCACAACGCTTTTGTCAAATGATCAACATACAACCTTTGGTGAATAAATGAACTATTTATTGACCCCTGAATATGTGCCAGTCCCAATCACATGGTACTCCACTTATTCCTCAGAAAACTCAGAAAGGCACCATTTTTGGAGAAGTGAAACAAAATAAGCCAATATCTTTGAACATGCTTGCTGGGAACCAACATGGTTAATAGGTGCCTGACACATACCAGGTGCTCTGTAAATGTCACTGGTCTCTAAGGGACAAAGAATACAAAGCAGGACCTGCTCCCAGTGAAAGGCTTAAGCTCAGGTCACAAAACTCTCCTTAAGGGAAAAAGCCATTCCAATGTCTGTCCTTGATTTTTCCCATTTCCACTTCATTGATGTATTCAGAAGAATCAAAGTGAAAAGTCTGCCAAAAGCACCCCTGATAATAAAATAACTAACAATTGTAGGGCACTTTACAGCGCTTCACATGTTAGCACACGCGTGTTTGTGCACACACATACGAGTATGTACACAGAGAGGGTAACAGCAGATCTTCATGATTAACTACTTAAACAGCTACCCCGTGCTCTTCTGTGAGAGCTACTTCGCATACTCTGGCAATGCCATCAGAACAGAAGTGAAAGCTCCAATGTGCCCTGATCTGCTTCCCCAAAGTTACAGACAAAAGAGAATTCTATTCAATCTTAGAGTGATTTCCATGGGCAGGACGGCAGGAGAAGTGAGTTGGAGGGTGTTTTCTTCAAGCTGAAAGAGGCAAGACGGGGAAAAAAAATCCCATTGTAGTAATCAGATTGTCGGTCCCAAAGACAGAGTGACTCAGGGCAGGGCACTGAGCTAGGATGGGCCCACACCCTGGAGAATCAGAAGAGCACTGTATGACCCCAGTGGGAAGGGATGCATCCGCTCAGGAAGCCCGGTGAGACGAGGCTGTCATTAAGGCAATCTGGCAGTGCTGTGATTACAGAGGGACCAACCTGTCAGAATGAACACTGAAATCCACACAGCGGCTCCCTGCGGTGTGTCCGAGTCTTTCCCATGCTGCCCGTGCTATTCCAACTGGTATATCTAGGTAGTGATATGGCCTTAAGGCTTTGTGGGGAAAGCACCTGATAGTATAAATAATAATAATAATTTAAAAGTGTTGTTTTAGTGAGCTGCAGTATTACGAGTACATGAACGAGTCCATTCTCACTCATCAATTATGATAGAATGTTCTGACTTGAGAGAATTTTATATAACCAAGAGAGACATAATTATTGGACAAAACTTAGAAACTCCATGTAAACATTCAGAAGAAAATTATCATCACTCATAATCCCATCACCCATATGTAACAAACCTTAACTTTTTATTGTGTACTTCTCCAAACTTTCTTCTACTATGCATATATATGTTTGTTTCTTATAAAACATTAAAACATACTGTACAGAACTCTTTTGTTACTTCTTCACTCACCCAAAGTTTCCATGTCAATATAAAGTACTCCTACAACACCATTCTTTATGTCTTCAGAGTACTCCATTGTATGATACTTCTATTAGCTACTTAAGTTTCCTATTGTTACACATTTAGTTGCTTCCAAATATGGACTATTAAAAATGCTGTACTAAACTCACATACCTTGCTAAACATGGCTGGTTATTCCCCTAGGTTCCTCCTTTAAAAGGAATTGTTGCACTAAGGAGTCTGCGTGTACTTATGACTTTTGATATCTATTGCCAAATGGCCTTGCCCTACAAATAAGTCATACCCTTTACATCTCCACCGCCATTGTATAAATGTTCCTTTCTCCCATGTTCACCTGCAGTAGACTTTATCTTGCTATCTAACAAGTTGAACACATATAATAGTGATTTGATTTTTGGTTTCTTAAATTTTTAGTGAAGCTGAATATTATTTGACATGTATATTAGTTTCCTAGGGCTGCTGTAACAAAGTACAAAAACCTGGATGACTTAAAACAATAGAAATACATTGTCTCGCAGTTCTGGAGGCCAGAAGTCCAAAGGCACGCTTTCAGTAGGGCTATGGGCCATGCTCCCCTGAATGTTCTAGGGAATGTATAAGCTCCTCTGGCCACCTATCTTCTCTGATATTTTAATCACCAAACCACTCAGGGTTTTCATACCTTTCTGGCTTCTTTCTGTTCCTCTTTCCCAAACTTTTCCACTGTGCCCATCAGAACTCTATTGACTTTACTTATGATGAGGGCAGACACAGAGCCTCCAAATTCCCATCTTTTGCCTAGGAAATGATTAGCTCAACTACTTATCCCTATCAATCAATCAGAACAAGATGCCACCAAACTTTTTGTTAGGCTTTTCTCCTTTCTCCAGGCCCCTGAACTTTGGTTCACTCACAGGTGCACTGTATAACAGAAAATATATGAGGGCATTTTTCAAAAGCCATGTACTTGCCGATCTGCATTATCTCCCTGGAACTGGACTCCAAGCCTTTCCAAGGAAAATGTGCACTCTGACCCACTGGGGTTGCTAGCAAGTGAGAATTAGGAAAGAAGCTGCTTCTAGTGAAAACTCCTACATATAGTCAGCCTAGTCTCACTGGGCTAAGTTCAAGGTGTCAATAGGCTGACTATACTTACCATTCAAAATGGAATAGTATCATTGTTTTCTGTCCCATTTAAAATGGGACATCTGATCAACAAACTCTTAAGTCTTCTTGGCTCGTCACAAGTGAATCATAAAATTTCCCACATCTCACCTGGTTGTTCTCGCAAGTGAGCAGTGGCTCACGTGTTCAATGATTTGACTCATAATAATAATTCTTTTATAATTACATATTAAATATATTATGTATTAGTATTAAAAAGAGATCCCTGAGAACCTAAAAGTACTCTGTTCTACTTACTTCCCTGAAACCAGCTAAGGACTAGACTTGTCTCTCTTTTTTTCAGATTAGGAAACTGAGGCCCAGGGAGCAGAAGGGTCTCAGCCAGAGGCATCTAACCTGGGGGTCAGCAGGGCTGGGAACAACTTTCAGCCAGGTCCCAATCAGATTATTCCTTCCCACATTGCTCTCTTCCTGCTCTGTGATTCTAGTTAAAATTATTTGTCCACAGGACCTTGATTTTGCACCATCTTTTCCAAAAGCATGTAGCAGAGGCCAGAGATCATTTCATTCACAACGCAAACTTGGAAGAGGAGAAAATTTAGGGAAAGGCAAGACATTGCCTTCTCACTCAATTTCTTCAGCTAATATTTCCTGTTTGCACATGTCACCTCTGCAGGGCTCTAGGAAGGCAGAAGTGCTCACTCTACAGAGTATGTGTGCTGACCATAATGCAGTCACATCTGTAATTGATAACAAAAAGTTACCTAAAAAATAACCATATATTTGGAAATTCAGATATATTTCAAAATAACCCATGGATCAAAAAAGAATTCATAATGGAAATTAGAAAATGTTTGAACAAAAATGCTACATATCAAAACTTGAAGAAATAGCTAAAGCAATATAAGTGGGACATTTATAGCCTTAATGATGCACATATCAGAAAGAAGAGAGGTTGCATAGAAATAAATATAATTTTTCAATATCTCAAGAATACTTTCATGACTGTGGAGTTGAGAAAGATTTCTTAAACAAGATACAAAAAGAATTAACTATAAAGGGAAAAAATATATAAATAGAACTGCATTTCATTAAAGACTTCTTTCAATAGATACTATTGAAAGACAAGTCACCAAGTAGGAGAACAGATTTGTAACATGTATAACTGACAAAGAGCTCATTATAAGACTATATAAATATATTCTACAAACCAGTAAGTAAAAGACCACTGAAGAGGAAGATGTACAAAAGGTTTAAACAGGATCAATTAAAATAGCCCGATAATAATAATACTAATTATTATTATTATTATTATTGTGGTTTTATGTAGGGTAATAACAGTAGGCTAGAGAGATGGGATTAGATCAAGAGATATTTACATGATGGGATATTTATAATCCTAAAACATTTGCTCTATTTTATATTGCATAAAATAACCAATCAACCAAAGCTTCATATGTATTTTAATTAAAGTTTTTGTGACTTCCAAAAAGTTGAAATCCTCATTCTGCAGAAGATGTATCCTTTGCTTGGGAGTTTTCTTCCCTCATCAAGGCTTCCTAACCCACCAACAATATCATGACTAGAAAGTGATAACATAAAAATTGTATTTTAAATGATGAGTTTGATCCATAAATGTTCATCTGGAGCTCTTCAACCAAAGGTGGTATAGCTGAATTTTTGGCTGTCACCCATTGCTAACCTGAAGTTTAAACAAGGTGGCAACAATGAGCAAATTTCTCTCCTCCTATCATCGCAGGCCTCCAGACCTCATTTATCCCACCCATATCTGAATATAAACAAATAGAAAAGAGTCCTGGTTTATATAGTGCCATGGTTTGTGCCTGGCAGAGTAGTTAGGAGCATTTCAGCCACTGTTGGGCCACCACCAGGGTCTGAGTGCACAGCATGTCATTTAGGAGAGGTGAGGAAGGATTCCAGACTATGTAACTGACCACACAGAATCCTGACTTATTTCCAATGAGTCAGCCATGGCTTGAGCTAAAAACGATCTTGGACCCTGAAACTTTATTCCCTCCTCCCAAAGCACTAGGATACGAGTATACGAGCAAGTATATGAGCTTCCTAAAGTGATGTTAAACTCTGCTTCCACCATGACTCCCATTTGGGGTCCAAAGCCAACTGCAATCAGGAATTTTTTTTTTCAAGAAGTATCTTTTCTTCTTATTAAATTTATTGGGGTGACATTGATTAATAAAATCACATAGGTTCCAGGCGTACAGTTCTTTATTGTCTACGTGTTGCATTGTGTTGTCATCACCCAGAGTCACTTCTTTTTCTACCACCATATATTTGAACCCTCTTCCCTCCTTCCTCATCTCCCTCCTCCCTTTCTCTTGGGCCACTACTAACCTATTGTCTGTGTTCAAGAATTATTTTTTTCCTATTTTGAGTGTTTGTTTATTCTGTTCTTTAGATTCGCCTGATCTTGGAAGCTAAGCAGAGTCGGGCCTGGTTAGTACTTGGATGGGAGGAATCTGTTTTCATTAACACTGAAGAATCATTCATTTCATATACACGTACTAACAAGGCTTCGCTACTCAAAGACTTTTAAATTCATTTTAGGGTGATTAACTGGGCTCCTACAAGTAGGACTTGTTTGAGAGATTCAGTCTGACACTAGGAATAAGCAGAAGGAAAGTAGGAGTTTCAGATTGTGCTATGAAGAAGAAAAAACTCTCCATAGAAAATGGAGACATAAGTATAAACATTAAGTCAGTCAAGACAGGAATTTCTACTTCTCAAGTCTGGAGTCAGCTTATCTGGGTTGGAAGTTTAAGCTCCACCAATTCATGCTTCAAAATGTGCAAGCTTTAGCAAGTGGCTTCGCCTCCCTAGGCCTCAGTTTTCTGACCTGAGTGGGAGAAAAATGGATAACAAAGTACTTACCTCATTGGATTGTTGTGGTAATTAAATGAAATAAAGGCACTTAAAACAGTGCCCGGCACATTGTTATAATAGCTAGTGTCACCTGATTTCAGCATGCTGGAAGCCACGTTTAGTCTGACTTAAAGGGGAAAGGATTTCTCAAACACTGAGCAGTGGTGCCCAGGGAGTTACCAGCACTGGGGCTAGAGACTAAGGCCTGGTGTTTGACGGTAACAGCCTTCTTGAAAGATCTTTAGGTTGAGTCAAGCGTCCCTCTGACCTCAAACCAGAGTTCTCCTGCCATCTAGTGCCCAATGGCAGCAAATGCTTAAATTCCGATGTCAGGACCTCTTGTGTTCCCCGACTCACCAGTCTCCTTTCCTACTCCAAGCTACAAGTCAGCAGAACCCTTTGGGTTCCCCAAAGCCTCAAGCTCTTTCACACTGTTTTGCTCACAGCAGCTCCCCGTGGTGTTCTCTTCACACCTCGCGGGCCAGGCAAACGCACACTCATCTTCGTCCCAGAAAGCTTTCCTGGGAGCTCCCTAGTGGTGTAGTGGCTAGGCTTCGGTGCTCTCACGCGGCGACCTGGGTTCGATTCCCAGCCAGGCAACTACCCCCTAAAAAAGAAAGGAAGCTTTTCGGAGGCGCCTGAGCGCTCACCTCTTTCCTGCCAGTCCCCATCAACTCCTATAGCACGTCTCTTCCAACACCGCCTGTGTCTGCCCCCTTCACCTTCACCTTCACTGATGCTCCCGCTATGTCCATGTCTGGCAGATGCCCAATATGTCTTTAATAAATTAATGCATAGGATAGTAAATTTGGGGGTGGAAGATGGGGCATTCCAGATAAAACTGTTCTAGAAGCTCAGAAACAGCTTGCTATTGCTGGCACATAAATGCTCCATCGTCAATTGAATATCCATAGCTTCTGCATTGCCTTTGGGGCTAATAATTTTTTTTATTAGAAATAAATGCATAAGCATACATCTACCAACAATCCAACAATCCCACTTTGAGATATTTACCCACGAGTAATGAAAATCAGTCTACAAGAGACTTGCTCAAGGATGCTCATAGTCACTGCTTTATTCATAATAGCCAATAACCGGAAAAGACCCAAATGTCAACAGGGGAATGGAAAAACAAATTGTGGTCTGTCTATTTGGTAACAAACAGGAATCGACGACACAGCTCAATATCAAAGGCTTATTATGCCAGGTGAAAAAGTCAGAATAAAAAAGACTGCACATACTGAATGATTACATATATATTAAATTCTAGAAAGGGAAAATGTAATCTGTAGTTACAGAAAGCAGATCAATGGTGGCCTGGAGTCAGAGGTGAGGGAAGAGGGGAAGTAAGGGGAAAGGGCAAGTTTGGGAAAATTCATCAAGCTGTACACCTAAGATCTGGGCAATTTTCTGTATGTTAATTATACGTATTACGTATGTGTTAAGAATTGGAAGGGGGAGTTCCCTGATGGTGTAGTGGCTTAAGGCTTCGGCACTGGCGCTGTCAGCGCTGCGGCCTGGGTTCGATTCCCAGTCAGGGAGCTACCCACATACCAAAAAGCAAAAAAAAAAAAAAAAGAATTGGAAGGAAGAGAGACAGAGGGAGGGGAGGAAGAAAGGCAGTCGCAGTGCTCGCACTGCAGTCGTGCGAACATCAGGGGAGGCAACCCTCGCGGCCCCAAGCGGTTCCGGCGGGTGCACACCGCGGACGCCGAAGGGGCGGGGAGGCGGCAGGGATAGGGGCAGCTGGGAGCACGGCTGCCCGGCCTGCAGTTGCTTCTCTCGGACGCCAGGCGGCGGGGTGGGCCTGAAAAGGACCCGCCGGGTTGACCCCGGAAGCTGCGGCAAGGGGGCGGGTCGTGCGCGAAGTCCATGTGGGTCCCGGCGCCGCCGGCGCTGCGCGGAGTCGCTATGGCGGAGCTGCAGCAGCTCCGGGTGCAGCAGGCGGTGGAGTCCATGGTGAAGAGCCTAGAGAGAGAGAACATCCGGAAGATGCAGGTAGGGAGGCTGGGACCGATCCGGGGGAGTCCGGAATTCGCGACTCCTACACACATCTTCCGCGCGATGTTCCGAGCCGCCGTTCCCCTCCCCGGAGACCCCGGACAGGGCGGCCCCGGGGTCGCTGGGGCGCCTTCGGAAACAGGTCTTGCTCTCAGCCAGAAAATCTGGAGCTTCGACTGAACGGAAGAAGTTTGTGCGCCCTCGCCAAGTGCAAGGCCGGTTTTCCCCCAGGCTAGCGCAAGGGGACGGATGGGGAGTGGTCCCGGACCAGGGTTAGAAAGTCCCTGCTGTAAGGCATTGGCCTCCTTCATCTTCCCCTCTTGCTCGGCCCCTTCTGCAGGTGAGCAGCTCGAGGCCTGGAAAAAGCACCGCCAAGGTGAAAGACCAAAAAAGCGAAAGCACTCCATCGCCACAGTGGCCGGGCCTTGCCCGGTGATTCGCTTCACACGGCGCTGGTTTATATGCTGTTCTGCTTTGACCCCCTAAAAGTTTTGTGTCTGTTGGTCCTGCCTCCGGAACGGTATTGTGGGTTTCTCTTGTAGTGCCCTTTGAGTCATTGATTAATGAGTAGGTTTCCCCTTGGTGGAATATTGATTACTACGTTGCTGACCTCTGAAACCCTGTGATATAGGCACCTGGTTTTCAGATTTTGGCTTCATCTGACCCACCGCCAGCTTTCCCGTCCCCCCAGCCTTTGAGGCAAACAGTGCCACTGAGCTCCAGCAAGAAGGCCTTAAAACACTTTGCGAGGCACTGAGGATAATTTTCCCATTCGTGGTCTTAAGGACCCTATGTCTTTTTTAAGGAGAGGTGCAAATATAGACACTCCTCCTAACTTCTGTTGCACTCCAGAGTCAGTCTGCAGGGGGCTTTCCTTCCTAACCTCTCCCTGCCCTCCCTCCCCAGGGCCTCATGTTTCGGTGCAGTGCCGGCTGTTGTGAGGACAGCCAGGCGTCCATGCAGCAGGTGCACCAGTGCATTGAGCGCTGCCACGCGCCTCTGGCTCAAGCCCAGGCCCTGGTGACCAGCGAGTTGGAGAAGTTCCAGGTGAGGAATATCCCAGACAGAGGACTCTAGTCCTTGATGTTGCTCTTTTGCAGGACATGGCAAACAAAATTCTTGACTTTAATGTCTTGGTTCTGTTAACACTGGTGACAGTGCTATGACCAGCCAGTCTTCACAGGGTTTGAAATTTTAGACAAAGTTCTAGATTGAGTGCTGTATTTCCCATAAAAACAATGGGTGACTAAGGGATTTCATAACCAAGAGCCTTATGCTTTTTTTTCCCATAGATGTCAAATATATGTACACTATATAATATAAAGCTTTCTAAAATATCTTAATTGATTCTTACAATGGCAGAATCCTCAGGAAAATGGAATAGCTTAATCTTAAAAAGGTGCAGATTAGAGCAAGATCTACCATCATTTTGTAGACTTACCCACCCATAACTGCTACACTCAGTGGGCATGTCAGTAAAGAGCAGTCGTTTATAGGAAGTATTATTGTTGACTCTCAGATGTCTGCCTCAGAAGCCCCTCTGAGGTCACTAACAGTTCCCCTCCCCCATGCCTGTGGAGCAAAGTGTAGCCATAACTTCATTTTATTACCTTCCTCTAAATATACTTTTCTGGAACTTGGGGGAAGCAGAGCCCACTTCTGAGCCAATAATTCATAGCCAGGGTTCTGTTCACATGGAAAAATATCTAGTGTGATACATTTTTACATTCTGCTACATAAAATTCTTTAAAATTACTGACACTAAGGGAATAATGTCTCTAAGATCATGGAACTTCAAAGGGTTTCTTTTGTTTATTTTGACAGCTTGAATTTCTCCTTCCATTCACTTTTCAGTCCTTTCCAATCAGACTTCCTCTCCCACTGTGCCAGAACTGTTCTTGCATTTCCCTTCGGACAGTTAAGTTCGCGAACTTGCCATCGTGTGCTCACGTTGGCAGAACTGTACATACAACTTGGCAAGGTTTCATAACCTTGCCAAGTTTGGGTACAATGACAGCTCTGAAGGCCATTTCAGAAAAAGAGTTCCAAAATGGCTTTGAAGGGTGGACTAGGCACTGGCATAAGTGCATAGCTTCCCAAAGGGAGTACTTCAAAGGTGACCATAGTGATATTCAGCAGTGAGGTAAGTAGCACTTTTTCTAGATTGAGTTTGCAAAATTAATTGTCCAACCTCATATGTAGGGCCTGGAACGTGATAAACACTCATTTAATAAAGGCCAGCTTCTCAGCCTTCTCTACCCTCTTCCTTCTTGCCACAGGACCGCCTGGCCCGGTGTACCATGCATTGCAATGACAAAGCCAAAGATTCAATAGATGCCGGGAGTAAAGAGCTCCAGGTGAAGCAGCAGCTGGAGAGTTGTGTGACCAAGTGTGTAGATGACCACATGAACCTCATTCCAACAATGACCAAGAAGATGAAAGAATCTCTCTCATCCATTCAGAAATAGAAGTCTTTGCCATTGGCCATTGGGGCCGAGGGCAGGAATCTATTTAAAAAGAATGAGAATTTGGGTCTTTTAAGCAAAGTTTATGAATGAAGAAATTAAGAATGGCAGCAAGTTTAAGGCATGTGTCACTTGCCTATACACACTGGTTCCTTTGTGTTTTAATCCTAGAGAAGAAATGGAAAAACTGGTGCTAAAATTTAGGTCAGAGAGTTACTGAGAGCCTAAATTTTTTTGTGGCAAGTGCTTATCCTGGCAGTAGGCATCTCCTTGGTACCAAGCAAGGGCCTCTGAGGTACCAGATTCTTCTTAGTACACAGGTACCAACAGGCTAACAGATTCCTATAACCTGCCACTGATCTGGTGGAATGTGATAAGTGTTTCTGTTTGTTGCCAGTCTCCAATCTCCTGTTTGCCAGAAGCATAACTACACCATTTTCCATAAGCTGTAAAACAAAGTCCATGAGGTCACTAATTTAAAAGGGGAAAAGGTTTCTGGGTCTTTCGTTTTGCTTGGTTTGTCTTATATACAAGGGCATGAAGTTGATTTAAGATGTGGAGTTGAGAGAGGTAGTTTAGATAAGAACTTCGAAAAGTTCCTTTAGAAACCAGTTTCTCATCATCAGATGTGGATGTGCACTTCTTAAAATTCTCTCACATCACATCTTTCAGCCTGGAGCTCTTCAAAAACGTGAGAGGCAATGTCACACTGGGTATGGGAAGCAGACCTTCCTTCTCACTACCTGCCATGATGGGCCCTGAGGCTGTCTGCAGCAGAGTGACAGGACAATCTTGCAATGGCACTCTCCTTTGAAGGAAAAGAGGATTTTGATTGTGCTATATACCCGTACCCAGGGATGAGTGACGAAAGAGAAACTTTCCCTGTTGGCTGCTTAATAATTGAGTGATGAAGTACTGGATTTGGAAAAAAAACCTGGTTTTCCGGAATGAAACCTATATCCAATGGTACTTAGCCCTTTGAAAACATATTGCCCTACTGAGACAATCTCTTAGGAACAGAAAAGTCAACAGAGAAAAAGTAAGCAACTCAGGTGAGCTGTGGCTCCTTTAGAGCAAAAGAGGGAGCCCCTCATTACCAGATACCAGTCTTGCCTGGGGATTTTGCAACATGCATTGTTTGCTGCTCCAGCTCTGGCACCTTACCATTTTGATAAGGACATTATTGTCTTTTTACTAGCTTATTACTTGAAATGATAATATAGCCGTCTGCTGTTTCAGGACTGTGATATATTTTTCCTAGTGGTCTGGTTTTAAAAAATAAAGAGTTTAATTTTTCCTCCACTATTGTGTTTCTTTCCTTATGTCTGGGTAGTGAAGATATAACTTCCTAAGGCTGGTTTTGTTTGTAATGTGTGAAATAAGGTTCTCAAAAGAGAGAAAATTAGTTATTTGTTGTGGTCCAGATACGAGACATGTTCATTATAAATGGGAAAAACTGAAGGCAGGCTAGGATACTATAACTTGAAGTCCATTAATGTAAAAAGGTAATAAACTGCCCATATGGCTAAAAATTCAGTATCTATATCAAGTTTCCAGCTTCAACTAAATACTTAACAGCAAGAGGTGGAAAAGATCAGTTATGACCCCTCTAGAGAATATGCAATGTCTAGGATTTTGAGTACCAAGAGAGTACAAAATGCATGATGAAATTAAAAGTCTTTACTATCATTGGTGTTTAAATAGAGCCATTTCTAAACATTAGGAATTAACTGAATTTTGGAGAACTATCCCCCACTTAGAATCATCAAGGCTTTTCTATTTTGGCCCAAGACTTCTATAATCTTTATTGTATTTGATTCATAAATGTGGATTCTCCTACTTCGGGTAACTTAACTATGAACCAGTCAGAGACCAGTTTTTATACTCATGCTCGACTTAAAAATCAGTACCTCCCATTAGAGATGGTCTGTGTGCTGTACTTTACGTTTTGTGTATGGGGTACATTGAGTGGCGTTCTGGAGGCAGTTTTTGAAGAATTGCAAGGCCGTCGGTTAGGAATACGCTTCTGGGCCCTAGATTCAAATTATTGGCTGAGGCCTGATGGAGAGATCACTAATTGAGATGTTAATGAAACCTAGGCTTAGCATGGTATGCTGTGGAAATTCATTCCAAATATCCGGCCCACTCCTCCAGAGCTTATTTTTATTTGGTACATATGAACATAAACGATACCAAAATCCATTAAAATTAGGCATTGGCCAGTGTCGCTGAAAAGCTAGACTCGAAGGATTTAATCTCAGTTTTACCAAAAAAGAATTAAGACGCCTCCAGCACCCCTTCCGTCCTGGCCAATCACTGGCGACGCAACCGGAAGTTTGAACCGATCAGCATTCTCAGGTTTCCCCTAAGTATCGCGAGGTGAAATGTGACAGGGGCTGACAATCGATTGGCTAACGGAACAGTGACATCAGACGCAAAAGGACGTGTCTACCGCGCGAACGTTAGAGAGTCCACGATTTCCGTTTGGAGGCATCTTTGAGCTCGTTGAGTTGCCACCATGAGCAAAGCTCATCCTCCAGAGTTGAAAAAGTAAGTATGTTCGACGGCCGCACGCGATTAGCAGCTTCTTTGTATGTCTCGAGGTCTTCAAATCCCCTAGATTCCCTTCCATTTTCCATTAGTGCTCCTGGCGTGCGTATTTCAGTCCGAGACTGGATTCCGATTCCAAGGATCCTCGCCATTGTCCCACGCTTCCGGACCAAAAGTCCGCGCAAACCTCATACTTGGGTTTGGTTAACATGATTACCAAAGGCATCGAAGGAGCCCCTGTTCAGCCGACTTGTCCCTGCCGAAGCTCCCAGCCCCACGTCTCCGCCACGCTCTCCCTCATTACCTTGAAGACCTCAAATGCCACTCTTTGTTAACCACTTCATTCAGTAGCGTCTTTTTCTAGATTAGGTTAATTCTATAATAAACTAAGGGTGAAATGGAAATGTTTTATAGTATATGAAGAATCAAAAGTCACCTTAACCTTAAGAGTGTATTTGTAACTGTTTCCTTGAACTTTAGCTTAGAAATCTCATTCCTTTTTCTTGCTTTTTTGTACTTTAGTTAAACCTGAACATCATGTGATAACTTGCTCTGTTAACACCGCTGTGAGAGAACATTTTTTTCTAATCAAGGAAGGCTAGGTTTTTGTTTTTTCCCCCCAGCACTTAGTAAAATCAACTTAAACTAGGGTATTCCAACTTTAGATAGGGCCCAATATGTTCCATGTCTCAGTACGTACTTCTCGATCTTGTTTATACATTGTAATGTCGGAATTTTCCGTGTAGTAGTTGGATAGCACAAAGGATGCAAAATTCCCGGGGGTCAGTTTATGAGGCAGCCATCTGGTCTGCCTTGCTTATCGTTAATTTATTACGAGCCCCATAAAGAAGTCAGATTTAAGGAAGAGTTCACATTTAATAATTTTGCATTTAAGTGCTCATTTTTATCAAAGCCAACTCTTGTGCAAAAACTGTGTATTTTAGTTGCATCTGTTAGACTTATTAAGTTATAAGCCTAACATTAAGAAAAATAGAAATTATTGTCATGAAAATGCTTATCTATAAGTTATTTTTTTATTGGTGAGCCTGTAAAATCTTGTATATTCTCTGGATTCCTCAGTAACTGGTGAAATGGTAATTATTTTCTAGTAAAGGACCATTGTCTACTTGTGGTCTTAGATTTCCTTTTTGACTCATAACATATTTGAGAATTTCTGGGATGAAACTAGTTTTAACACTTTTCTTTTCTCATCTCTAGATTTCATGGATTGCCTCCAAAATTATTTTCAAATTTTTTTCTTCCTTTACTGTCTTACAGATACCATCTTTTTTTACACTTTTATACTCTCCTCCTGGTTCAGCTTAACTCAGTGGATCTTAACTGGAGAGTAGAGAATCTGGTTCTACTGGCATTTACTGTGTAGAGGCCTGGTATTCTGCTAAGCATCCTACAATGCACTGAACATCTCTCAACAACAAAGTATTATATGCCCCCAGATGTCAATATTCTGAGGTTGAGATACCATGGCTTAACAGAATTCTCTCTCCCATCACTTAAAAATTGCTGCCACAGTCTGGCCAATGACTGGGTCCTTTAATTACTTACTGCTATCTGCAAAATAAAATCCAGACTTCTTGATCCAGTATTCAAGTTCCTCCATCTGAAATTCATGTACCAACTATTACACACACTAATAATTTGAGTGCCCTACTCCAACCAGTGGAACCATTTGTGTTTGCTCACACTTTGTCACCTGCTGGGTGACATGGGAAAATTTACTTAACCTTTCTGAGCCTCACTTTCCCATCTATAAAATGGTGGTAATACCAGTACATAATTTACAAAGTTGTATAGGATTAAATAAGCTAATGTATGTTATATTTGCTATGTTTTTTATAATATATCCTATTAAAATAGATCTTTTTTTTTATATATCATACTATATATTTGTAAATATATCTTGTCACACCTTCTGGCAGGCCCCATGTCTTACTATTCTTTGAATTCTCCCATGCTATCTAATAACAATAATATTGAATGAAATTTCCTATTTTTTAATCTGTAATTGGAAGAGGTAAAAACTGGTTTGATTTCACAGCTTACTATTTTCATACTATGCTGAGATGGGATTTTCTTGTTCAGATTATTTCAAGCTTCAAAATGTAAATTTATTTTGCTAAAATATACTTATGTGTTGAAAAATAGTGCTTAATATTAATTAAAACTACTTATTGTCTCATATAAAATAAATTTGGGGGTTCCCTAGGCTTCAGCGCTCTCAATGCCGCAGACTGGGTTCAATTCCCAGCCAGGGAACTACCCCCCTCCCCCCCCACCCCACCCCCCAAAAAAAGAAAAATGAAGTTACTATTGAATTGAATATGCTTTGACTACAGCTACTTCTGGTTTTTTCACATTTGGTTTTGGAAATAACCAAAATATAATCAAATCTTTGTTTTTCTGTTATGGCTATAAAATCCAGCCACTGAAAATTAGGTCAGTATTGAACAAGAATGTAAAGAATGTAAAGACTCAATGTACATTACTATATTATAAACCCATTCTGTTTTTATTAATTATCCTTTTTTTTTTTTTTTTTTTTTTTTAACATGGGTAGTTCCCTGGCTGGGAATCGAACCCAGGCCGCAGCGTTAACAGCGCCAAAGCCTAGCCACTACACCACCAGGGAACTCATTAATTGTCTTGCCCCTTACCAAACTACATTGTCTGAGGTGGGCCATTAACTCCTTCATCCTTTATAGCAGTACAAGATTTTTACTATTTTAAATTTATTATTCCTATCATGTAATTTTATTGAGCAAATTATATTGAGCACCAAATTATTGTATAATTAAGTGAATACCTATTTTTGTGCTTAAATGCTTAAATTTTTGAAATCATTTATATAATCTTTATCCCTTTTGCTTTTTCAGATTTATGGACAAGAAGTTGTCATGTAAGTTGTTTTTGTTTGTTTTTTTTTAATTTATTCAGTTGCTTTTTACATGTATATTAGCAGTGTATAGTGTTCAGAACAACTTTATAAAACTTCACACAGCATCTAATTCATGTTCATTCATTCATTCATCAGGTTTATAAAAATCCTAACTAGACAGTTTTATTTCCCTAATTTATTTTTTTTATTGTTGGACTTATTGGGGTGACATTGATTAACAAGAATTACATAGGTTCCAGGTGTAAAATTCTACAGTGCCTTGTCTGTTTGTTGGCATTATATGTTCACCGCCCACTGAGTTCTCTTTCCATCACCATATATTTGGCTCCCCCTCCCCCTTCCCACCCTTCTCCCTTACCCCCAGATAACCATTAAACTATTGATTGTGTCCATGAGTTTTTTGGTTTGATAGATTTTTCTTTGTTGCTTTCATTTTTATATTCCACATGTGAGTGAAGTCATAATGGTTCTTGGTTTTTTCTATCTTATTTATTTCGCTTAGCATGATCTCAAGGTCCATCCACTTTGTCACAAATGGCAGTATTTTATCTTTTCTTATTGCTGAGTAATATTCCATTGTGTATATGTACCACAGCTTCTTTATCCAGTCATCTATCAAAGAGCACTTTGGTTGCTTCCATGTCTTGGCCACCAAGAACAGCACTGCAATGAACATTGGGGTACATAAGTCTTTGTAGACTAAAGTTTTCACGTTTTTTGGGTAGATAGATACCCAGAAGGGGGATTGCTGCATCATATGGTAACTCCATTCCCAATTTCCTGAGGAACCTCCACACTGTCTTCTATAGTGGTTGTACCAGTTTGTGCTCCCCTGATTTCTGATATATAATAAATTCCCAGCCAGGGAACTACCCTCCCCCCCAAAAAAAAATAAATAAAATCACAATACTTCAGACTTTACATTATTTCATATAAGCCCTCCCTCACAACCACAGAATTAATAAGATTTTCCTATTTTATGATACTTGAAATTTTATCATCATTTTTTCTTTAAGCAAAGGACTTAGACAAGAACTAAAAATCTGATCCATATAGTACTTGAAATACAGGGTGGTGGTGTCCAATCTTTTGGCTTCCTGGGCCACATTGGAAGAATTGTCTTGGACCACACATAAAATACACTAACACTAACGATAGCTGATGAGCTGGGGGGAAGAAAAGGTCAGAAAAGAAATCTCAGTGTTAGTTATTTGTGTTGAGCCACATTCAGAGCTGTCCAGGTTGGCAGGTTGGACATACCTGATACAGGGGTTAAGACCGTGGCTTTAGAGGTAAGCAGCCTTCACTTTGAATCCCAGTTCTATCAGTCAGTAGCTGTATAACCTCAAACTAATTACTTAAAAGCTCTATACTTTAATTCTCTCATAAAAAGTTAGGATAATTCTACTTTATGGAATTCTTGTAAGTTTAAATGTGGAAGTAATAAAATGTTTAGCCTGGTGCTTAACATATAATATGGATAGTGGGTTGTACATCTCATATGCCTGGGTTTTACCCCACCTGATTTTTAATGAATACTTGATAGTTAATGATCAGTTTTATTAAAACTTTTTTCCTTTTTATAGTGAAATTAAATGGTGGCAGACATGTCCAAGGAATATTGCGGGGATTTGATCCCTTTATGAATCTTGTGATAGATGAATGTGTGGAGATGGCAACCAGTGGGCAGCAGAATAATATTGGAATGGTGGTAAGTAAAGATGTAAGATTTCTCTTAGAGATTTCATTTTTCATTTGAAATAACCATTAATTTCCCTTCTATCAAAATCTTGCATTAAACTGAAGTTAGGCAAATTACAAGCAAGATTAGAGTTTCCATCTCCATTTGAGTTTAATCTTTGGCAGTGATATTATCCCACTTACCTTTAGGTTAGATCTGAATCATACATAGAACTCTCTGACGTCCTTGGGCTTGAAATAGCTGCTGGAAATAATTTTTGAGCTTTAATCTATAATAGAGGCCCATAGTCTTTGTTAAAACAGTAGTTCTCCATCTTAGTTGCATCTTAGAATTAAATTAGTCTGAGGTGTGGCATAGAGGTGTTTAAGTTCCCCAGGTGATTCTAATGTAAGGCAAAGATTAACCACTGGTCTAGAGCATCTATAATCACCTGAAGAGTTTTTGGGAAAAAAAAAAAAAAACTTCCTAGATTCCACCCCAAAGCAATTGAAACTATCTCTACTGGTGCTATCTTGTTAAATTATCTTGGGTGATTTTAATGTGTAGTAAAGATTAAGAACATGCTTATGAATTCTCAGATGACCTTGTTAAAAAGTAGGTCCTAATTCAGTAGGTGTGGGGTGGAACCTGAGATTTCACATTTTTAATAAGTGCCCATTTGATGCAGATCTGACAGTCCACAAATCACTTGTGTACGTAATTACCCTAGATTCTGATTTATCACACCCAAATTTAAAAGTAGTCAAGGGAAAATATGTAAGAGAGGTTACCATAATAGCCATTCACATTGGAAGAAAACAAGCAATGAGTTCTTAACTATAGGAGCACATTTCTGCATTGATTAGGTGATAATGATATGACACTGAAGAAGGGTTTTCTATGTTTGTCAACAAGACCCAGACTTTGACTCTCTTTGCCCAGCACAGGGCAATATACCCAGTAAATGGTAAGTCCAGGTTTCTTGGGAAAGGTGAATCAAAAAGGACAACTTAGCTTTAGCAAATCATAGAGCAATAAAGACATCTAAGCAGTGGTAGGAATTCCTAATTGTTAGCCTTGATTTTTTTTTTTTATACTATTTTTTTTTTTTTTAGGTTTGAACAGTAAAAAGGTATAATGTTTTTTAAAATCACTTGTTCCAAGATTTTTGTTATTGCTTATTTCAAATGTATGTCCATTACTACATTTTGAAAAGCAAGCCCATGGTCAGGGCTGGAAAAATAGCTTACAGTCTCTAGATAGAAGATTCCCCACCCTCCCCTCCAAGTTTCATGTAAATCAACCTTCTTTTCAAGTACATTCTCCTTGAGCTTGTGTTGAAAATGAGTAAAACTATGGGCAAATAATTAGCAGCCAGTTTCTTATAAAACAGTTTTCAAATATCCTAAGATTTCCTTTTTTACAGATTAGGAAATCTTTGTTCTAACAGAGGGTAGATTAGGTTTTTAGTTCATGTATCAACAGATTTGCTAAAGGATTCATGAAGGACTTGATATCTAAATGTCAATTCTAATTTGGGAAAATCACTTTTTAAAGAATTGTGTGACAACTTCTCAGAATTTTATCAGAGAAGGAATCGAGCCTAGATCATGGATCTTTCTCTCAATTTCCCCCTCAGTTTTGACAGGCTTAATTTTCTTTATACAGAAACTGGTTAAAAACAGTGCCATCTCAAGTCCTTGAAATAATGGGTACCTACTTAACTATTAAACAGTTTGCTATTCCAATTCTAATGCTTGTGTGACCAAAAAGAGTTTGTATTAGAAAGCATTAATTCTTACAACTGAGTTAACACTTTTAAAATGAAATAATAATATAGCAGTTGTTTTTAATAAAACATTCTAAAGAAAAGGCAAGAATGGCTTTTCTGAGCTTAAGAGAAGAACACAAATAGGTTACAGTTCTTTTTTTTTTTCTTTTGCACAAGTTGTTTGGCAAAGAAGACAACTACGTTGCCTTCATTATTCCCTTGTCCAAGTCAGTGGCCCATGGCAGGCATTGGAATATTTAGTACTATTATGTTAAGAATGTATGTTCTGAGGGGTAGGTGGTTTTTTGGGATCTGTCAGCTGGATTGTTCCCTAATGATAACTTGACTACCTTCTTCTGAGACATCCCCAGAGTTATTAGTGGCCTCACATCTGTCTTATTTCCTGAAGATTCCATTCCACCCCAGGGTTCCCCTAAGAATGTAGTAAAAATTCTGTTTTATGATGCTACATCGTTCAGGAGTTACTAGCTTTGTGCTTATATAGCTCCGGTTTAGGTTTGTATGCTTTATCAGACAGCTGTACCCTTTCAAGAGGCTGAAAGTGTGAGCAGCACTTTGCAAAAACTAGTATTGAAGCACAAGAGGACCAATATGGAGCTGTGGGCCTGACGGTTCCAGTTTGATTTGGGGAACGAAGCCTCAAACACAGTGCAGAGGTGTTTACTAACTAGCCTTATTTTGTGCGTATTATGTAAGAAGGCAAACAAGTGTGTGATAGCATTTTTAAAAATGTTAATCAAAGTGGCAGTTTTGTGTTTTAAATCATACCAAAAAGAAAAAGCCCTCAGATCTGAAAATCTTAGTTACCTGAAATAGCTTCTCTCTGCCACTCTCCATTTACAGGGAAAGTGTCAGAAATGGACAGTATAGGAGGGAGCTAGGAAAGAAGACGAGTTGCTTTTCATGCGTTGACCAGTGAAATGTGATATTCATCATCTGTTGCAAATAAGTCAGAATTTTAAACTAAAAACTAGGTAAACATGTTTTTTAGCTTTCTTCATTTTTGTTCCTAACTTACAAAAAAGTACAAGTCTGTAGGCTCCTTCAGTCCTCATTGTTCTCTTGTAAAGCTGCTCTTTAACCCATTTCCCATTTAGAAAAAAAAAAGTGCAACTCGCTGCTGTGTTCACTTAATTTTACATAAACACACTCTCTGAGGCTGACGCAAATCTGACTGGTTTTCAATGTGAAAATAAAATATAAAAACTGTTCTTAGAGTTATTTCTAAACAGGACTTGTCTCTAATCCTAATGTAACGAAATGTATATGATGATCAGAATTTAATAATTTTTCATGCGTAGGAATGCTACGTTTTCTAGGATTTGACATTTTCAGCAATCAAGAGTTACTATATTGTGTAAATGGAAATACCACTACTAGAAACAGAATACTATAAATAGAATGAGATCATTGGTTTCCAAAGACTTGATATACTAAAGCAATGAGAAAATAATGATAAAAGCAAGATATTTTGTAGCAAACTTTGGGGGTACAGTTAGGACTATAATCTGCAAGTTATCTCAGATAAACGCTATAGCCACAAGCACTGCCAGTGAGTATTCTTGGGGCACACAGGAAATGGGTTCTTTCCCACATTCTCACCATACTTACTGCTGTTAGTTTTTGCCACGCTCCAAGACATTCCCACTTGTCACTTTCCTTTTCAGTCTGTCAACTGCAGTAATGACATGCAAGTTCATTCGTTTATTTATTGAGCCTTCTGTGTGTGTGCCTGTCAGTACTTGAGGTACTGGGGATATTGCCCAAGGCAAGTCCCTGCTCTCATAGAAATGACATTTCCGTGAAGAACACAGTAAATAACAGTGTGTGTAATAAATGAATAAAGCAGGTTGAATTAAGGGAGAAAAGAACAAGTTATAGCTGTTCTCACTCTACTTGCCTAGGAGCCTGGCTCCACTCTGAATCTTATTCAGAGTCTCTATTTCTGATAAATTGTTACATGTCCTCTTATCCCCCTCCTGTCCTTTCGCCTGTCCAACTCCTCTTGGCCTGAACTGTGATTGCATAATGATCTACAGTCCACCAGAGGCTCCTTAAACCAGCATACCAGCCATTTCACGTGTGTTCATAAGTATCTTGGCTTATCTTCCCATTTATGGAGTGGCTGCTCTGTCAGGCACTGTGCTCCTGGGACCTTTTCTTTCCCTCTTCCTGCCTCTAAGCTCTCTCCCATTCTCTGATACAGTTAACCCTTGAACAGCATGGGTTTGAACTGCGCAGTTGCACCTATACATGAATTTTTTCCAGTAAATATACAGTATCCCTGGGTTTCACATCCACAGATTCAAACAACCATGGGTTAAAAACAGTCTGGTTGAAAAGTCACGGATGCGGCGGGTCGCCTGTATACATTGTTTTCTGTCATGTTACACAAATGTAAGACTTGAGCATTGGGGATTTTATTTGCAGGGGGTCCTGGAACCAATCCCTCTCAAGGGACAACTGGGGAGTCAAAAGCTATACACAGATTTCCAACTGCATGGCATGGGGGGGGGGGGGGGGGTCAGTGCTCCTAATCCTGTGTCGTTTAAGGGTAAACTACTTATGTTATTGCCAAAGCAGTTGATCATTCCCCCAACTGAAACTTGGCTCGTCGTTGGTTTCATGATGTCTTTCAGACACTTTTAAGACTGGTGTTTGAGGCCTTCTAAGGTTGGGTGCAAACTGCCGTTGTTTACCACTTCCCTTCATAACCTCTTACTGCATTGAAATTAGTCTTTCAGGGAGTTCCCTGGTGGTGTAGTGGCTTAAGGCTTCAGCGCTGGCACTGTCAACGCTGCAGCCTGGGTTCGATTCCCAGCCACATACAGAAAAATAAAAATAAAAAAGAAATTAGTCTTTCCTTATGCCCTAGATAAAATAGAGATAAAATTTCCTATCTTCCTATCAAAATTTTACCCAATTTTCAAAACCCATCTAAAATACCATCATCATAAAGCCTGCCTTTTGCAACTTTTATCCTGGTTTGTTCCCTAAATGATCTTATACCCCTAAACTCTGGCATACATACTGTGTTTTGCCTACTTTCCTCATAATTCATGGATCCCTTAGGGGCCAAGTCCTCCCCTTTAGAAGGTGAAAGGAGTCATTGGAGACTTGGTATCTCAAAAAGGTACTTACTAGCCTTTGATTTGGATGTGCATCTCATTTAAAAAGGGCTTAAGTGGCTTCATGTCATGATTTAAGAACTTATTTGTTGTCCCTATGGCTTAGGAAAAAAGCCTCAAAAACTGACATTTAATAATGAAAAACTATTAATAATGTAGTGAAAATCCTTTAATCGTGATTAATATGTCTGTTAAACTGTTCTTTTCAAATTTTCTTTTTTCTTTCTTAGGTAATTCGAGGAAATAGCATCATCATGTTAGAAGCCTTGGAACGGGTATAAAGAATGGCTTTAACAACCTCAACGATTCTACAGTGTGAAGAAAAAAAAAAAACATGACACTGACCAAACAAGCTATCTCTTCTGCCCCAAGAATGGTATCCAGGCAGCCCAGTCAAGATTCAGCTGTCAGAATGGTTTTCCTTTACCTGTTATTCCTTTGTTTCCTGTTTTGATTTACAAAAAAATAATGCCTTTTTTGTATGAATTTGTGTTTGTACTGTGTAGAAAATTATGGATTTTACTTTAATGATTTAAAAAACTAAAAGCAAGAAGAGCCCTTGTCATTTTTGTGGCCTGATCAAAGTTTGTGTAGTGCATTAAGAAAGAAAGAAAAATTGTTACTAGCTTAGAGCAAGGGAGTATCTGTTTAAAAGCAATCTTTTTCTGTTTTTTCCTTTTGTCTCAATGGAGAATCTAATCTGTTTTAATTCCACAGACATACAGACAAAAAGTCCTTTTTGTATCTGCCAAGTGTAGTACTTCATTTACTATTAAACTGTTTAAGGAAAAAGAAATGGCTTTGTTCATCAGTGAAATCAACTGCTTCCACACATCTCCTTGCCATAGCAATATAAAATCAGAATGGGTACATTTTCATATTGAGCTTTTTTGTTGAATAAACTTTTGTAGTCAAAAATGCTTTCTTGGGGAGGGGGAATCTGAAATATATGGTGATGGAAAAAATAATTCTGGGTGATGAATACATAACATAGATGTAGAGTTGTACACCTGGAACCCATGTAATTTTTGCTGGCCAATGTCACCCCAATAAATTTGGCAATTAAAAAAAACGCTTTCTCAGATGTTCTGAACTTAGAATATTAGCTCTAATTTTTCTTACCTTAACTATTCCTAGTTAAGACTAATTTTTTCCAAGGATTTTTATGCATTAATGCAGAATCTGATTAATTGTGAAACATGGCAAGGATGCCTTTTTCCCTTCTCAACACTTAACAGAAAACCTGCACACCTGAGTGGGTTTCTTCTGAAACATTAACTGTAATTTTCAGAACTCTTGTAGTAACTTTAATATACTCGGGCTTTCCAAATACATCTACAGTCCAAGTATACAACAGAAGAAAAACGAAGTAATGATATGGTTTATTTTGAACACAAGTGGGGAAAATTTCTTGAATACAAGAATAAACAATTACAGAAAAAAGCATTCCAGTGTGTTGTTCATTGTGAAGTACAGAGAGTAGGGATAATAGTGCCCATAGTACACTCAGCTAGTTCATGAATTTTAGGGGACACAAACTGATGAAAGGTTACAGATGGTTGTGTCATTAACTTTAAGAATACCAAGCAAATGCTTAGGCCTGTTCTTTTTGTGAACTTACAAAAGCCTGCAAATCTGGAATCACTCTAAAACTAGAGAATGGGGTATACACAAGTAAGTAAAGTACTTGCGAAACAGAACACAGTGGACGGCTTATCTGCAGCTCTAAAACAGTAGTTCCTATTTATAGAAAATGTTCATGGCAAAAGAACAGCTAGATGGATCCAACAGTCACGGTAGGAAGAGTTGGTGTGAAGTCCAAGTTTGTTTTTCTAATACTCTTGAGCAGCTCTTTAAATCATGAGTTGAAAGGCTTGCAATTTTTCAACCACCCAGAGCTGAACTGTAGAACTGGTTTTCTGTGGTTCTTAGACCAAGAACATCACCTTAATAGTAATTCAAAATTTCATATACCACTCCAAACCCATTTAAACAAACTGGAGGTGAGACCCAGAAATGTTTTGTTAATAAGACTTTCAGGTGAGTCCAATGCATACTGAAGTTGGAGAAATGAGTGGAGCTGGCTTTCATTCAGCCCTTGTGTCATTTTTACCATTTTCTTATGCAAAAATGTGAGTAGAGCGGTCTCCTGGAGTAACGAGCTCTGATAGTATTTTTCTTCCCATAAAAATAAATACATTCTTCAATACTTGCATTAAAACTAATATGCTTAATATACTAATAAGTTTTTCTCTTTGAGGAAGCAATTTCAGATGCCCTGTTGGAAAATTTAATCAGGGTGTTTGATACACAGCAACATTTTAAATTGGTGTTCTTAGAAGTAAAAATATGTCCCATTGCAAAACATCTACAGGTGATAGAAATTAAATTAGCTATTTCATTAGTATTTACCAACCTAGCATATACATAACAATATTACATTCTCTACATACTGTCTAAAACTACAAAAGGAAAAATATATGAATGCCTCAACATTCTTTTAAAAAATTAGAAAATAACACTGACAAATTTTTTAACAGTACATGATAACGTTGCAGTCACCACAGAATTCACAAGATTTTTACTTGTTCTGTCCTACCATTACTATTAAGGACAGCCATTCATTCATTCACTTCGTACAGCAGATGCAGAACTGGTTCTCAAGTTGGCTGCATATTAGAATCATTTGGGAAGCACCGAAGTCCTACAGGTGATTCCAATGTACAGTCAAGGTTGAGAATTTCCTTAAAATGAAATTCAGCAACCAGTTTCTCACCCAAAATGGTACAGCAGCTTTAGAAACATTTAACAGTTTGAACATATACCAGATTCAATCAAACGTGTCATTCTGAATATCCCACTCTTGTCAACTCTGGAGTAATCTAAGTTGCCTCTGCGGTTAGACTGTCAATGCTTTCTATTATCAAGGTTACTACTAAAGTTCTCATTGAGAGAAATCATTCTTCACAAAATAGATCTATTTTGATAATGGGTTAGATTTTTGGGGACTTTTAAGGCACTAAAATTCCTTTGGAGACATTGTAGACCCCCAAATCAGTGATTCTCAATCCAGGTTGAATTGAAACTACAATGTTGAGATCCTAGTCTCAATCCATTAACTCAGAATCTCTGTGCGGTCCATCAGTATTTTTAAAAGCTCCATAGGTGAGGATTTGATAAAAGAATGCCAATTTCTTCAAGTAATAGCCTATATTGCTTTTAATTTTACTGGAGGTTTTTATGAGACATCTTAAGGTTATACCAGTAAGATTTCTGCATTTCATTCCTTTAAAATGACACAGAAACAATCAAAAGAGTTCTGATGGGCATATTAACTTTGAAAAGTGTATAAATTACTAAAGGCAGGCATCAGGTAACAACTCCCATAGTAGTTTTAACTGACTCAAAATCACATCCAGCTTTGAAGTAAAAATGAACTAGCCCCCAACTAAAAGATATATTTAAGTTTTTCCTCACGTGTTCAGCTTAAAATGCTCTATGGTTTTCTTCAAAATCCAGGGCCTCAACTCCAGAACCCAATGAGGACCCAAAAATACCTGAAATTATCTTCTGGAGGTCAGGCCCCTGGTAGCACAGGCTTCCCCCACTAGGTGAGTATTCTGGGAACCCAACTGCATCAGTGTACCAGCTGGTGGTGGTGCGAGAGGCTGCATTCTGCTTCAGTGAATTTTTTTTGGAGACTCTTTCAAAGCATTTGCCCATTTCATGATGGGTGATTTACATGAACAATGTGCAGTATGACAACGCACTTACCCATACCACACTGAATGTTCAGCTGTTTTTTACCAAAAACAGCATGATCCTTGTGTCCCTCCCTATTCACCTCATCTCGCCCCAAGCGACTTCCACCCGCCATCAGAAAAGTCCTCAAAAGGAAAGGTTTTGCCAATGTAGAAGAGGTAAAACAACGGCAGAAGCACTAAACATGAAAATCATTGAGTTCAAAAACTGTTTTGAGAAATGGAAAATGTGTCTCAATAGGTGTATTGCATCAAACGGGTACTCTGAAGGGGACTGAAAGTTAAACATATGAGAATACACACTTTTTTATAAACAAAGTCTGGGTTTTTTGGATTCCCTCATATTGAATCAGAATCTCCAGAGGACCGAGATAATTCTATATGTTTAACAAACTCCAAATGATTCTTACAATTAGACAAGTTTGGGAAACTGTTGATGGATATTAAGAGTTTAAGAAATTATGGAGCTGGTATAGTAATTACAAACCTTCACACTTATTTAGACCCTTGTATTTTTCTCAGGACTCACTGGGATTACTCTTGTTAAACAATGATAATGGCAAAATACGTAATTCAAAATCATCTCTGTTCAGACTGGTTTTCTTTGCCAGTGATACTCCTTTTGGAACCAGGAGAAGGAAAAACTAAAATTGTTATTTCATAGTTCAGTTTTAAGTCTCTCATATAAGTCTTCTTGGTCAATCATGTCGGTGCGCCCATTCCAGCGGTGATAGGCAAGGAGCGCGGCATTGTGGGCTGCAATGGCGCTCATCTCCATGGCACTTGCTGCACACTCTATGCCATTGATATAATAAAGTCGATCATGGAGTATAATGGAGGGGCATTTCTCTGGAGGCTCATAGTGAGGATATGCAAGCCACTGCTGCTTCACAGCCCAATCATAGGATACAAACAGCTTTAAAATTTGTTTTTTAGTAAGAGTTTCTTGGGAAAAGATCTTCCAAACATGATCCTCATGTGTTAACTGAGGATTACTATTTTCTTTTACAGGAGACACAATCCCAATGCTGTTAATGAACAAATCTGAATTATCAGTGGTTAAGACTGTACTGAGACCAAATTTATTTAAGGGTCTAGAGCTAAAATAAGTGGAATTCAACTCTCCCTTAACCAAAGTTGTCACTATATTTTCGTAGTACTGATGAAATTCCTCAATTGGAGGATCAAAGCTGAGGAAAGTTATATTGGACATTTTTCGATTCAATGGAGTGGCCACCAAGACGATGTCATAAAAGTCTGAACGAGTCTCAGATCCAGTTTGGTAGACCACTTCATACATTTTTGTGGGGTTTCCTAGAGAAAATAAAGAAGCATACTTTCTTTAGTGCTTCTAACATACTATATTTTATACCTTCTAAAAATAATCCCATACCTTCTTAATAGTTCATAATTCTAAGAAATTAAAGGAGTTTACCCATTAAGATAATTGTCCCAAATGGAAGCCAGTTTCCTACAAATGCAATTAATACTTTGTCAATAAATAAAAATATGCAATTTTTACTTTTGAGGAGAAGATTATTTTTTAAATCCAAGGAGTCATGCCACTGTGCTTGAGCATATCTGGGACTATTTCTACATGGCACAACAGACACAATTTAAAATTCCATCATTTGGAACTGAGAGAGATGGCAGAAAGTAGTGTTTTCTCCCTGAACAATTATTTTCTTCAGAGGAAATTAGGAACAATAAAATCAAAGTTCAAGCTTACCACTTTGCTTGGTCCTTGTTTTCTCCTCTATGTACATTACTGAGCCAGATATAAGGTTGCTTTTGGAAGCCTGAAGGAGCCCTGAGCAAACAAGTTTATTGCCACCTTCTACTGCCCAAAGGCCAGAATCAGTACAAGTTAGTGATACTGCCCCTGTCAGAGGTAGGAAAAAAAGTGTTTTAATTTCGACTCTGTAAGAGACCTTCCATGTACTCAGATGAGCTTCCCTTCCCAATCAGATGAGCTCTGCTCCAAATGTCTCCACACACTGCCAAATGGCCCCTGGGGGCAAAATCTCCCCCAACTCAGAACCATTCAACTAATCAAAGCTAAGGACTCTCTCCCCAGAAAAATGTGTATCTACATTCACACAATTTTGCCAACATCTGAGGTTTCACAGAGAAAGGTAGTCGTCTCCAACTCATGGCCTAAAGTCAGGAACCACCATAACATCAGGTAAACCCCTCTATGATCTAATGTCCGTAACAGATCCAAGCCTTGACTTACCCACAAAGGCACTGATGTCTGTGCTTTGGCCATAATTGACCCTCATGACAGGAGCAACAATTTCATCAAGGAATTTCTCAGAGAAGCCTGCTTTCCGCAAGGTTTCATGAAGGGTTCGGTTAATCATTCCACTGAACTCGTCCCCTCCTAGAGAATGTAGTAACTTTTCTACACTACTGAAGGCATAGTCATGCGACTGGTAACGGTAGATCCTTTTGAAAAGAAGAGAAATGGCCATTAAACACCAAAACAGATAGGGAGAAGGGTATGTATTAAAGAAGGGAAATAGCATCGTAAGACTCAAACTGACTTCCATTATTTCCTTCTGATGAGTTCCTATCATGTGAGATGCACCTCAGTCATCCTCTTCCCCAAGTATCCCAGAAGTTCTTGGCCCTCCCTCTCCCTCTCCCTTCTCTGGTAGCCCACTGAAGAGTGTTTGCATATACTCTTCTGTGTTAAAATGGTCACTAGGAACACCCTTACAAAAGTGGCTATATCTTATTTTCATTCATCTTTTTATCTTCCAGTAACACTTACACATGTCTAAAATTAAACTTTATCTTTCCACTAGGCATGATCCTCTCCACCTACCCACTATCCCAACCAAAAACAGTGGGTAACTCCTAACATCCTACATGTCATCCTCAGTTCAGTTTCATACTTCTCCTTTCTGCCTCTCCCACCCAGGAAGGAAACCTTATCAATCTTTCTAGCATCTCTCTGGTTACTTCATTCTCATCTCCCTGATCTTGAGTCAGGATTTATATTTCAACTACTGAAATGAATAACTTATGTACCTGCTTCTAGTTTCTTGTCAATGAATCTACCAAAGCCCAAAAACACCTCTTTTATTTTGTCATCCATCCACTTATTCAGAAAACATCTTGCTTACTACTTACTAAATAAAATCCTGACATTAAAAAATAAAATTGTCATGGATTTTAGAGCCAAACTCATCAAATCTAATTCCTTTGCTCTAAATGCAGATAAAGAAACAAAGTGGAAGTACTATAAGAACTTGTCTAAAAGTCACATAGCAAGTAGAAAGCTCAAGCACAACTTGCCTTCCTGCCCTCAACACTCCCTCCTCCCCACATACACAGACACATTCAACCCCGCAGCTGGAGCACAACTGACCCATTCACGGGTCTATAAATATGCTCTCAATATTGCTGTTCAACATTGCACCAACTCTTCCCTCCAACTGGAATACACTTCCCATTCCTAACCAGAGAACAGCTACACTTCCTTCAGAGCTTGAATCCCACCTCCCAACTTCTTAGTCCACACTGATGTCATCATCTCCAAAAGTCCCATAAAACTTTGTACCCGTGCCACTCATTTAGCACTTGGATACTACTTTGTAGTATTTAATTTTCAGAAACTATCGCCTGACATTGTATTTTATGGACTTAAAAGATATGTCCACATAAATTAGTTCATGCAGTAATTCAATATATAAATTTTCAGACTGCAAGTGATAGAAAAATGAGAAAGACATCATTCCTTTCTCTCAAGCTTACAGTTAGGAACAGATAATAATGCACACTGACAGAAAAAAAGGGAAGAAAATACGTGCCAAAGAAAGATCTCCATCAGTGATCAAGGGAGGAATAGTTTTACATCAACTCTCTTCTCCAAAACAAATGGTAAATTTTTAGAGAGCAGGGAACGATGTTATATCCACTTCAATATTATATACTGTCTAACAGTGTAGTATACAAAATGTTGAATAAATTTTCATGGGAAAAACTGATACCAGTTCCCAAGCTTAGAAACTAAAGTAACTCCTTCCAACCATACTATTTGGCTTCCAGTTCCTAGGAAGTTGGGAAAAGCAGGATAAAAACACTTAGTTCTTTAGAAAAATAACAGACTGAATATCTCATAAAATGAAGAGTGGCTAATGAAGAGTGATCATTGCTAATGGTCTGCATGTCAAAATAGTAGCCAGTTAAATAACATATATGATGTTATAAATAAAAAATTATTCCCCACCCTCTCCCACCTGAGTCCCAACCCCACTCAAGCAAGCCTCCTAAGTAAAGGTCTCCGAGAGGGTGGCATGAGACAACATATGCCATATAAATAATGAGCACTGTAACTATTTTACAATACTAGTTGCATTAATATATTTACTAAAATGTTAGACATGTGAGTAACCAGTAGTTTCTGTTCATTGGATTGCTTACAGCTTTTTTTCTTTTTAAACTACATTTGTATAACCTTGAACATTTATTTATTCATTCATTTATTCACTCAAACAATTATGGAGCATCAAATTTGAGCCAGGGACTGCTCTAGGTGCTGAGTGAGGATGCAGAAGTTGACACCACAGAGAAAAAAAACCCTGCCCTAATGGAGCTTTTAATAAACACAAGTAATTATATGACAGGTTAGCAAATGATAGTACTAAGGAGAAAAGTAAATAAAAAAGGAAGATTAGGAATGCTTGGAGTTGGCAGGGTTGCAATTCTAAATAAGATGGACCCCCCCAAAATGAGTGGTTCAGGAAAGCCTCACTTAGAACGTGACATCTAAGCTAAGACCTGAAGGAAGTGAGGATGCAAGCCTTGTACTATCCGGGGAAGATGAATAAGTTCTGAAGATCTAATGCACAGCGCAGTGATTAGGGCCAACAATATTGTATTATATACTTCAAAGCTGCTAAGAGACTAGATCCTAAATGTTCTTACCACATAAAAGAAATGGTAATTATGTGACATGGCAGAGGTGTTAACTAGCTGTGGCAGTAATCATATTGTAATGTATAAATGGATTAAATCAATATGCTATACACTTGAAAAACAATGTTGCATGTCAATTATATCTCAGAAATTTTTTAAAAGGCACTACATGCTAACAATGAACAATGAAAAGGAAATTTTTTAAATCCCATTCCAATAGCATCAAAAAGAATAAAACATTTAGCAGTAAACTTAACCAAGGAGACAAAAGGACTTACACACTGACAACTACAAAATATTGCTGAAAGACATTAAAGACATCCTGTGTTCATGGATTGGAAGACTTGATATTGTTAAAATGTCCATAATACCTAAAGTCATTTACAGATTCAATGTAATCCCTATCAAAATCTTAATGGCATTTTCTCCAAAAACAGAAAAAAATCCTAAAATTTACAGGAAATCTCAAAAGACCCTGAACAGGCAAAACAATCTGAAGGAAAAAAACAAAGCAGGAGACCTCACACGTCCTGATTTCAAAGCATATTATAAAGCTACAATAATCGAAATAGTATGATACCAGCATAAAGAGACATATAAAGCAATGGAACAGCAATAAACTCACACATACATGGTCAAATAATCTTTGACAAAGGTAACAGGCTACACAACAGGGTAAGGATAGTGCTAGGAAACTGGATATTCACGTGCAAAAGAATAAAATTGAACCCCTAGCTTACATAAAATCCAAAAACCAACTCAAAGTGGATTAAAGACATAAACATAAGACCTGAACCTATAAAACTCCTACGAAGAGAAAAACATAGAGGAAAAGTTTCAAGACACTGGATTTGGTAATGATTACCTGGCTATGATACCAAAAGTACAAGCAACAAAAGCAAAAACAGGGGAGTTCCCTGGTGGTGTAGTGTCTAAAGCTTCGGCACTGTCGACACTGCGGCCTGGGTTCAATTCCCAGCCAGGGAACTACCCACATAAAAAAATAAATAAATAAGCAAATACAACAGATAAATGAGACTGTTACATCAAACTGTGAAACTTCTGTATAGCAAACAAAACAGTCAATAGAGTAAAAAGGCAACCTATGGAATGGCAGAAAATATTTGTGAACCATGTACCTAATAAGGGTTTAATATCCAAAATATATAAGAACTCCTACAACTCAAAAACCAAAAAAAATTTCAATTAAAAAATGAGCAAATAGGCTTCAGTGCGCTCACCGCCATGGCCTGGGTTCAATCCCTACTCAGGGAACCAACAACAACAACAACAAAAAAAAAAAAAAAAAAAAAAAAAAAAAAAAAAAAAAAAAAAAAAAAAAAAAAAAAAAAAAAAAAAAAAAAAAAAAAAAACAGTCAAAGAACTTGAATAGACATTTCTCCAAAGCAGATATACAAATGACCAACAAGCATATGAAAAGATGTTCAATATCACTAATCATTAGGGAAATACAAATCAAAACCATAGATTATCACCTCACACCTGTTAGGATAGACATTTTCTAAAAAAACAGAAAATAATAAGTGTTAACAAGGATGTGCAAAAATTGGAACCCTTGTGCATTGATGGTAAAAATATAAAATGGTGCAGCTATGTGGAAAACAGTATGGAGGTCCCTCAAAAAATTAAAAGTAGAATTACCATATGATCCAACAATCCCACTTCTGGGGAATACATTCAAAAAAACTGAAAACAGGATAAAAGAGATACGTGAACATCCATGTCTACTACAGCAGTATTCACAATAGCCAAGGTGGAAGCAACCTAAATGTCCACCAACCAATGAATGGATAAAACAAAAGAAGGCAGTAATGGAGGAATAAGGAATTAAAAACAATATAAAACATACAGAAAGCAAATAGCAAAATAGGTAGGGCATTCAATCCTACCTTAACAATAATCATATTAAACATAAATGGACTAAACAATCATAAAGGAGAGACTGGCAGAATGAATTAAAAATACATGATCCAATTACATGCTGTCTACAAGAAATACACATTATATTCACAGACACAAACAGATTGAAAGTAAAAATGATGGAAAATGGGAGTTCCCTGGTGGTGTAGTGGTTAAGCCTTCGGCGCTGTCAAACACGCAGCAGCCTGGGTTCGATTCCCAGCCAGGGAACTACCCACATTAAAAAAAAAAAAAAAAAAAATCTAAAAAAAGGATAGAAAATGGTATACTATGCAAACAGTAACCAAGAGAGCTGGAGTGGCTATAATGATGTCAGAGAAAATAGATTTTAAGACAAAAATTGCTAATAGAGACAAAGGAGGACATTTTATAATGATAAAAGTGTTAGTCCATCAAGAAAACCTAACAATTGTAAACATATATGCATCTAACAACGGAGCTCCAAAATACATGAAACAAAACTGACAGAATTGAAGGGAGAAACAGACAATTCAATAATAATAGTTGGAAACTCTAATATCCCATTTTCAATAATGTGTAGAACAAGAAGGCAGAAGATCAATAGTATATTAGTTTACTAGGTTTGCCATAAGAAACTATCACAGACTAGGTGGCTTAAAAACAAAAATTTGTTTCTCACAGTTTTGGAGGCTAGAAGTCCAAGATAATTGTACTGGCAGGTTTGGTTTCTTCTGAGGCCTGTCTCATTGGTTTGCACATGGCCACCTTCTCACTGTGTCCTCACACGGTCTTCACTTTGTGCGTGCACATCCCTGGTGTCTCCTCTGTGTGTTCTAATGTCCTCTTCTTATAAGGACACTATTCAAATTGGATACAGCCCACCCTAAAAGTAATAGGATTATCTATGTCCTGACAGGTCTTCCAAGCCATAGTACAGATTTTGGCTGTTACACTGCATGAAATAGAGAGCCATTGAAGGTTTCTAAGCAGAGAAGTAATGTGATGACTCTTAGAGTTAAAAAAAAATTTTTTTTTGAGGGGGAAAGGGTCCCCAGTGGTGCAGTGGCTAGGCTTCCGGGCTTTCACTCTCACAGCCTGGGTTCGATTCGCAGTCAGGGAACCAACCAATAAAAAAAAAAAATTTTTTTTTTTAAACCACCCTGCCTGCTATATTGAAAATAGACTGTGGTGACACAAGGGCAAAAACACAGAGATGAGTGAGGAGGTATATGTCATCCAACCCAAAAAATTGCATAAATAAATGCTTAGAACTAGAAATTAACCTGGCAAGAGTGGACATCAGAAGCTGCAGGATTTCTTCCCAAAGACCTCCATGCATGCTCCCAGGGGTGTGGAGTATTGCCTACCACAAGCCTCTCTCAAGTGTCATGGTTTACTACTGTCATATGGGCCTTTATTCACACTGTACACACTCTGAAATGGACGCACAAAAATGGCAACATACCTCCCCAAAGCTGTTCAGCAAATTCCCCAAAAGTTTCTGCAGAAGACAACACAAACAACCTTCAAAGGGACCCAACTGTATCTGTCATATGTAACCAAAAAAAGGAGAAAGATTTTCAAGCAAGGACTTTAGGTTTCTATATTAGTAAAAGAAAAAAAAAATCAACATTAGTGGTTCTCAAATCTAACTATAGGTTAAGGTTTACTTAAGATGCTTTCTAAAATACCAATGTCCAAACCCCTATTCCAGAAAAATGAAATAAAAAATCTCTAGGTGTGGAATACAGCATTCTTATTTTTAAAAGATTCCTATAGAATTCTACCATGCAGCCAGGGTGGAGAACTACTCCTTTACTGAAATACAGGGGAAAACTCGTTCTAGATTCCTCTTTGGCAACCCCTATGATCCCAATCCTGGTTTTTGGACATTTCAGTATCTCTAACACAGGTGATATTACAAATATTTAACAACTGGTAATGCAGTAAACAAAAAGCAGACTGACTAAAGCCCTAGCACTGAGTCAAGATTCCTGCTGGGGACAGAAGGCAATGTTCCCAGGGAAGAAGAAACAGCTATTTTATCAGAGTATTAAGTAGTATTTCTCTACTTTATTTATTTATTTATTTATTTATTTGATGTGGGTAGTTCCCTGGCTGGGAATCAAACCCAGGCCGCAGCATTGACAGCGCCGAAGCCTAGCTACTACGCCACCAGGGAACTCCCATACTTCTCTACTTTAAAACTGGCACATTTGGATTCAATACCAGCCTCTCTCCAATTATCTCATAGGGAGCAATAAAATTATCAAAATAAGATTTGTATGTTACTAATTTCTCGAAAGAAACAAAAATATATAATGCATGGCCCTTTAAATGTATAATGCATGGCCAGTGCTGAATAATCAAATATCAAAAATAGACTGAAGGAGGGGAGCAGGGGAGGGGAGCTGGTTGAAAAGGGTGAAGGGATTAAGAAATACAAATTGATAGTTACAAAATAGTCAAGGGGAAGTAAAGTAACCAACAGGGAATATAGTCAATAATGTTGCAACAGCTATGTATACTGCCAAGTGGGTAGTAGACTAATGGGGGAGAGGGGTACAGGGAATCTTTGCATAAATTATATAAATGTCTAACCGCTATGCTGTACACCTGAAACTAATGTAAAATAACATAAAATGTCAACTGTAACTAAAAAACAGTAATATTTTTAAAATAGACTAGAAGCAGTAATTTCATCATGTTTGGGAATTGTTTTTTAAAGTCAAAAATAAATCTATGTATCCCCTCACTGAATCTTTTTCACAGTCCTGCAATGTCTCAAATTCACTCAAAGGTGATTTCTTAATTTCTCAAAGGGCAATTCTCTACATGTCAAGCAAGCCACAGATAAGAAAATGATGCACACAGGTGGTATTGCATCTGATGCCATCTGAACTGGATTTTCTGAGTGTATAGCAACATGCCATCTACCTTCTTTAAAAAATGATTGCCTGTCTCTACACAAATTCTATATTTTTTTAATTATTGGTTTATTGCTTGTCTATTAAAATATACATTCTTTGAGGGCAGGGACATGTTCTAAGTTGTACACCCTCAAGACCTAGATTAGTGCCTTGCACATTAATAGGCACTCAATATTTGGTGAATGAATAAATGAATGAATGACTACTTTAAAACAATCTGCTATAGCTAAACTTAATGAACCTCACAGCAAAGGTGTTCAAGGAATTAACCAAAGGATGATATTTTGAAAGAAATCCCTAACTACCATAAGTTACAAGAACTAAAGTGTATTTATCCTACTCAAGTCTTATGTTTGCCTGGTCGATTCTTGGTCATATAGCAGGTAATTTTACCCTTTTAACTATTATTTTATTACATTGGAAAAGTCACAGTAATAAATATTAATAGCATTTACAAGTTGAAGTTCGCCAACATCTAAAATAGTAAACCAGCATAAAAATTAGAACATGCCAACAAGCTTAAAAAATATACATATAGGTTGCATCTTTCAAAGTTAGACTGGTTATTTTGTTATTTTTGCTACTTACCAAAGCAATGCATGTTCATACACATAGAAAATTTTGAAAATACAGAAAAACATAAAGAAGAAAAAGAGGCACCTGTATTGTCACTCCCTAGGACAGTGCTGGAATTTAATATCCTAATTTAAATTCTCAGACAATAGTCTTCCTCAGGCTAATACTCTACCTCAGGCTTCTGGCTCCTGAAACATCATGTCATGATTAACATTCACACTTGTGATTCTTTGTACAAGCTCTTGCACACATGACTTCATTCATCTACACAACACCAACATAGTGTAGAGAGAGATTAAAAGTGAGGACTCTGCCAGATAGGAGGGGGGTTGGGAGTCTGGGTGAAAAAGGTGGAGGCAATAAGTACAAATGGTAGTTACAAAATAGTTACAAGGATGTAAGGTACAGCATAGGGAATACAGTCAATAATATTGTATTAACTATATGTGGTACCAGGTGGGTACCAGACTTATCAAGGGGATCACTTCATAAATTATATAAATGTCTAAACACTACATTGTACATCTGATAATATAAAATGATACTGAATGTCAACTGTAATTGAAAAAAAAAAAACTTTTTGGGGGTTCCCTGGTGGTGTAGTGGCAAGGCTTCAGCACTCTCAACACCACTGCCTGGGTTCGATTCCCAGCCAGGGAACCACCACCCTCATCCCCCAAAAAAACACAACTTTTTTAATACTGTTAAAAAAAAAATAAAACAGCGAGGACTCTGGAGCCTGCCTGCCTGGGTAGGAACTCTGGCTCTGCCACTTACTAGGTGGGTATACTTGCACACTTGAAACCTCTCCATGCCTCCACTTTCCACATCTGTAAAAAGAAGCTAGTAATAGTACCTACCTAGAAAGTTGTCATGAGAATTCAAGAAGTTAATATTTGTAGAGCATTTAAGAGTGTCTGGCAAAACTAAACAAGCATTTGCAAAATACATTTTCAGAACAAAAAATAAACTACCCTTTCAATTTCCAAGTGGATAAATGGTCTTTTTATACAAAACATTTTGCCCACCAATCTTGCAAATAGGCCTTATACTTAGGTAGAAAACTGTTTCAAGAAACTAAAATTCCTAAAGATCATCTAACTAAAAAGTCTTAGGGTAAACAAAAGGGGAAGTATTACCTCATAAACTTGTCTAATAAATCCTCTACCCACATGTGCATTCGAAGAGACTGAAATCCATATTGCCAAATTAGTTTAATTATGTTAATTATAAACCAGTTGCTCTCCTCAAACACCAGCTTCTCTCCATTAAACACCCCCATTAGGCCACCAGAACTCTGAACAGTAGAGAGACCTGCAAAAACAGAGAAAGAATAGCTAAGTCAATGATTGCTATACTGAACAAATAAAAGAAAGTAATCTGAAGCTATTGGGGACACTCTGAAGTGAGTGATTCTGGGCTTCCCCTGTTCTCAGGAGACATATTAAAGCTCTACCTTTAGAATAGTGATATGCTATACACTTATGGCACTGTCCAAAAGCAGATTCTCTTTAAGATGGGTCAGATGATCATGCAGCAAAATCAAAATGAGACTGGCCATTTTTAAAAAGTCAGAGAAAATAGCCAGACTACCAAGTGAATTCAACTTAAAAAAGAAATGACATTGATCTTTGCGGCACAAATTGCTCCTGGCACACAAACATCTGCCCTCATGGAGCAAAGGGAAGTCCGGGAAACAACCTCAGGAGATGTGGAAGGCAGCCGGGGAATGAAAGCATTCCATTTCTGTGCAAATACTATTTTGCATAAGTGGATATTTCAGATAACTAGAAGGAAGCCAAAATTACCCAGTATTCCCTGAGAAAAGAGCCTATCCCTGCCAGATTTCCCTAACAACCTGTCCAGCTCCTCTGTTGGTAGGGAAGTAGTCAGATGTCCCACCTTCAAAGCACGGGCCCACCCACAGCTGGGGAGAGACTTTTAAGCTAGATACTTCAAGCCTCTGGGCTTCATTTCCCCAGCTGTAAAATGAGCACCCTACGTTTCTGCTAACTAAAACCATTCTTTGATTCTTCAACAGGAACCCACAGGTTTAAGAATTAACAACAGCAACCATCCCCACCCCCACCCCCATGGCTGTAATTCCAGATAACTGAAGATAACTGATAACTAGTGTCCCATTACAGGAGAGTGGCTCCTAACTAATGTAGTACCAACAGCTAGCAGGAAACTGAGGAAAATAGTTTTAACAAATTCTCTGTAAAAGACAAGGTGGAAGGAAAAGTTTTAGTTCTCTGATAAAAATATTCATGGATGGTTACAGAAAGCTGCTGAGCTCTAAGACCAAATTACATACCCAGGTCCTTGACAAAACGCTTCATGTGCAGATTTAAAGGATGGATGACAGAACCTCCTGCCTCATATTCTTGGCCCCGCACAGCCAGGGTGGCCAGACGGCCCCCCACCTCTCCTCTTTCAAACAGGTCAATCTTCACATTTTTCCCAAATTTCTGCCGCAGATAATAGGCTGCTGAAGTGCCACCAATTCCAGCTCCAATAATCGCTGTGGGAGGAAAAAAGAACAGTTTCTATCCCTCTTACCAGCTATATGAGTTCTGTTGTTTTTGAAAAGCCATTAAGCAATAACAAATGTTACCTAATGTTATTATCAACAATTTAGGAAAGCCTGGGTAGGGGTAGGCCAGTAACAGTTGCAGTGAAGACAGAACTCCCTGAATCTGGACAGACAAAAGTGGCAGTAGATTAACTTACAAATTGACAGAATTAGATTTTATTTTGCCAAATGCCCAAAGATTCTCACAGTTTCTTTGTGGAGGCATCAATGGGCCTGCACACTCTTCTTTGTGCCCAACGCATGGGAACAGAACAGGTGGGTCGTTCCAGCACGCATTTTAAATAAAGTGGCCGCCATTTTTGCCTAGATTTGTTCCGTTTCATTAATGGAGACAGGTCAATAATCCCAAAGAACACAGTTTTTAGGGGAGTAAGAAACAAAGCAAAGCAAAACAAAACAAACAGGGAGCAAAAACCATGAAGACTGAAACTAGAAAGAGTGGATTCTTTCCGCTGTGTAGTAAGCAGTTCTAGGCAGGGAAACTGTGCAAGACAGAGGCCTCTGAGCGAAGGGTGACCTCAGCAAAAATGAGTGGGTAATGGGGTTCCACCCTATCGAGGGAAGCAGACTGGATCAGCTTGTTTGCACTACCCGTCGTGCTGAGCCCGCGTGCGCCTGTCATCTGCAGAACGGAAGAGGCCCATCACTCCAAGACAAATCAGAAAACTGACTTCTCACAAGTGCAGCAGGGAAAGACGAGAGGAAACTCGGTCTCCCCCACCCGCTGGGACCCCGGCCTCCGAGACAGGGGCTGCAGGCACGCTTGACGACGACCCCCCCGCCCCGCCCCCGTCGGTGGCTCCCCTCCTCCGCCCATTCCTCAAGTGGGCGTATCTCCACGCGTGTGAAGGCACGGTCTCTGGAGCACCGAAAGTGGCACTGAGGCACGAAGAGGAAAGATCGCAAACCTTCGCTCTTCCCGGTTCGGCCCGCGCCGCCTGGCGGACGTCGCGGCTGCCGGGCCTGGCGCACTACGCATCGGCCGCCCGGCGCGGGGCGCGCTCCCGCATCCCCTTCCGCGCCACTCGCTCTCGCCTACCGATCTTGTCCGGCGGGGCCCGCAGCTCGGCACTCCCGAGGCACCCCCAGCTGCACAGCAGCACCCACGGCCCCAAAAGAGACGAGACGAGCACTCGAGCATCTTGCACCATGGCTCCTAAAGCTCAGCACTCCGCCTGGAAGTGCCCGGCAGTCCGTCAGCAGCTGCGTCTGCGCTCTCCGCCCGCCCCGCCCCCTGGTCTGCCTCGCCTCTCTGAGCCCCGCCCGCACTCGCCCAGGGCACCCGAGGTCTGAGGGTCCCTGCTGGAGCTCCGAATCTTGGTCAGCTTTACAGGCCAAATCCGCCCGCCCCTCCGAGGCCTAGCACTTCAGAGAGACGCCAAAGGCATCAGAGGAGGGTCCCGCAGCTCTCCTACTTCCCCACCATCTATTCGGGTGAAACACCTTATTACTTCATTAGTGCTCTCTTCTGTCCCTCCAATCGCTCCCTCAATGAATGCACACAGCTAATCGCAATCTAAAACAGATCAGTGGAGCTCCAAGTACTTAGCGAGTGATCACTACGTTCCTAGGACTGTTGGGTACGAGGTGAATGGGTAAATGCTGCTAAGTGCAAGAAAAAAAGGCGAGAGACCTGGGGTGAACGGAGTGGAAAAGTAGTGACACATATCATACAGTGGGACATTAAGCAAGCATTAAAGGGAATTTAGGATCTATAACTATTGTCCCTAGTATTGTTAGGTGACAAAATGCGTGGCTGGGTGATGGTTATTACATAATCCTACTTCTGTACTTAAGATACCACATCCCCCAAAAGAAAAATCAGTATATGAACACAAAGAGCAGTATGGTTAGAATGAAAATAAGTTGGATAAAAAGAAACATTGAACTTGGAGAAAGGGAGTAGAACATTCAGTGCAAAAAGCATTCATTTGTTGGACCAATACTGAGTTCCTTCTAGTGACGTAAAAGGCCATGTTCTAGAATGTAGATGATTGAGAAAAATCAGTAAATAAACCGGATTTAAAAAAAAATTATTCTGAGCACCTGAGCAGAGATGTGACCCGGAGTCACGTTAGCCCTGCTTGGGCTGAAAATACTGGATTTCACCCGGGGCTTTGAGCCGGATCCTATGGGGCGTGCACCTCGCGGATCGCTTTTCTCTCCCCAGACCCAAACAGACCACAAGAGGCCACAATATCCTCACCCAAATCCCTCTTGTAAAAAGGAGGGCCGCGTGCGAGGAGAAATCGGGAGTCGGGTGGGGGGGCGGGACTTAAGACGTGAGAGGAAGGGCTGACCGCTCCGAGCTGAGAGGACCCACAACCGTGGGCGCAGAGAAGCCCCGCCCCAGACCACCCCACCCGCGTGCATGCCCATAATATAGGGAACTGTTGTAGCTTTACTGAGGTTATAAAAACACTCTGACAGGGAGTAATGGTTATAAAAGTAACTGAGACCCAGAAACGCTCTGTATGCCAGTCTTCAATTACCCTGTTTTCCTTAGGTCGTCGGCGTCTGGCCATTTGGGATCCCATCTTTTTTGCAGAGGCAATGATTTGACCTTCTATTTGCAATCTGCACAGAAAAGTTTTAATGCGTATTCGAAACCTGGGCATTCTAATTAAAGAGTTTCCAACACACACGCACACATACACACACAAAACCAAACTATTTAATGAAGGTGACATTCTAGTAAAGGGAGACAGATAATATTTAGAATAAATAAGTAAATGATGTAATATAGAGGGCAGGGTAAGAGGAATGGGAATGGGTTGCAACTTTAAAGATGATAGGGTAGGCCTCATTGAGCAGGATGGCATTTGAGAAACAGCTTGGAGGAAGTGAGCGAGTGGGCCAGGCAAATACGTGGGGAAAGAGCTTTCTAGGCAAGGAAAATGCCTAGTATGTTTGAGGAACAGCAAGGAGGCCAGCGAAAAAGAGTACAAGAAAGGCGGAGGTGGAGGTGTTAATAGAACAAGATGCAAGTCATATTAGAAATACTCGTAAACATGTCTACTTAAGAGCATAAAAAATGAAGATTAAGTCCTTTTTTCCACTACATCTAGAAATTACAAAGAAAGAACTAAACTGTGTCTTTTACTTTCCTTTTTCCAAATTATATTATGCCCACAATACCTCAGTGCATTAAGCCTACTAGGCCCTCAATAAATAAATCTATTCTACAGGAATAAAAGAATCACTTCTAAGGATATGTGTGCCAGGATGCTTATTGCAACATTGTTTGTAGTAGTAAAGAAAAAAAAAGGAGTAACCTGAATGTCCATCAATGCCATGTATAGTTATTTATTCAATTTACCTGAATACATTGTGTCATATTCATTCAATGGACTATTTTGCATCTATTAAAAAAATTAATTAGGGAGTTCCCTGGTGGTGTAGTGGCTTAAGGCTTTGGCGCTGGCGCTGTCAGCGCTGCGGCCTGGGTTCGATTCCCAGCCAGGGAGCTACCCACATACCAAAAAGCAAAAAAAAAAAAAAAAAAAAAAAAATTAATTAGATCTGTATTAGTTGAACTAGAGAATATCTATGATGTAAGTTTAAGTTAGAAGAAAAACTTGCAAAACAATATCCATGGCATAACCACACTTTTTTAAATTAAAAAAAAAATCCCAAGTACTTATATACATGTGTATCTGTATGTATATAAAGTAAAATTGGTAGGTTTACAGACTAATCTGTTAACATTAATTACCTCAGAATAGGGAGAATGAGGGAATTATTCATCTTTTCCTTATTTACTCACATTGTTTCATTTGTCAAAGTGAGCATGTATTACTTTTGTAACTTTAAAACTTTAATAGGGGGTTCCCTGGTGGTGTAGTGGCTAGGCTTCCATGCTCTCAAAAAAACTTTAATAAAGTTTTAAGCAAAACTTTATTAATAAATGTAATATATAATAAATAGAAATAATAAAATTTAATTAAGTTTTTAAAGCCTAAAAAATAGTTGTGCTACATTCATACAATGGAATTTTACTCAGCTAAAAAAAGGAACGAAGATAGATGCTACAACATGGATGAACCATAAAAGCATAATGCCAAGTCAAAGAAGCCAGTAACAAATAACCACATACATTATTGTATGATTCCATTTACATGAAACATCTAAAATAGGCAAATCTCTAGAGACAGAAGAGTAGTGAGCTGGACAAGGGGATGGGAGGGGAATGGGAAGTGACTATTAATTGGTAAGTATTTCCTTTTTGGAGTGATAAAAATGGTTTAAAATTGATTATACTGTGAGTTGTACAACTCTATGAATTTACTAAAAGCAACTGAACTGTACACTTTAAATGGGTGAATTGTAAGTTAAAACATACTATCCACTATTAACATTTGTTTTATTCATCCTCAAAAGACTATTTTATATCTTTAAATAAAATTTATAGAATGTGCCACAGATCCTAAAGACAATTCCAAAAATGGAAATCCAAAAGCATCATACTCTAATAGAAATAATTCCAAGAGGATATCACAGTTTTGGATGTGTACATTCTCCTATGTTTAAAAATGTTTTACATTGCTTATAAAATGCATTACAAAATGCATGACTACACTAAACCACATTTCAGAGCCCTAAAATTTCTGCTCCCTGGCCCAGAGAGAACTGAAATTTATGTATTTTCTGAATCATTTGGTTTTAGAATTCTTGTGACCAATTTGTATTAAATAACTATTTTTAAAATACTTTTAATATACACTGAGTATACCAAAAAAATGCAAATATAAGGAAAAATTCGGCAAAGATATGGAAATATTTTTCTGGCTCTCAAAAATTTGTTATCACTAACAAGACAAATTCTTAATGAAGCACTTAATTTTTTAAGTAAAAACTTTTAATTGCGTTTTTCTGTACAGAAAAAGTAGGAATATTCATTCAATTAAATTTGAATAAAAGAAGATAAATCGTTTCTTATATCATTGAAAAATAGCAGGTTATAAATTCAAACTTTTATTTTTAGATAAATAAAACATCCTCATATTTAAAAAAAAAAAATGAATGTTTGCTTACGTAAAAAAAAAAAAAGTTTGCTTACGTTTCATCTGAAAGGCTTTCAAGAGGCTGAAAGAGTAACTGCGCCGCTGGTGTAGTGGTATCATGCAAGATTCCCATTCTTGCGACCCGGGTTCGATTCCCGGGCGGCGCAAGCCCTTTTATTTCCGCCACTTTCAACAGGAGACAACTTGAATAGTTTAATAAATTATTCTTCCTCAGAAAACATTTAGAATTTTTCATTACCATGAAAATTCCTATTTCATAATTCACTGTTGAAACATTCGAATCTGGAGAGCGAAGACAAAGCAAGTCCTGAAGTAGTTAAGAGCCACGCTTGCGCAGTCGGAGACATTTCTAGAGTCGGTTGGAAGAGCGGCTGCGCAACAAGTGAACCTATGGTTTGAGGTGTAGCCTGGCGGCCCGGAGGTTGAAAGTGCAAGATTATTCTGCGCCTGCGCGGTCGGGTCACTTCGGTGGATGCTCCTAGGTTCCCGGCTCGCCGCCATCTTGTACTGGGGCTTCATTGTTCGCGCTGGGCCGGGCGGGTTAGTGTAATCGCCGCCGAAGAAGGAGGCAAAGTACCCTCCCGTCATCCGAGAAACCCCGGTATTCCGCAGCCATAGACACTCAAACGACTTGGGAGGCAGTAAAGGGTAGGGAGCTGGACCCGGAGGCGCCGCCGCGACAGCAGCAGCCATGGAGGATGAGATGCCCAAGACTCTGTGAGTCTGGGGCAGCGATGAGGGGGGCGGGATGGTGGTGGTCCTGGTGAGAAGCCTCAGTCCTTTGCCGCTTCCCAGACTATTGTCCTCCGAAAGACGCCGCGATTTCACAGTTCCTGTCCTCAGCGTACACCTGGATGCCTAGGGACCCAGACCCGGGTTGTGAGAGGACGAGGTTGGGGGAGAGGGGACTCGACCTTCGAAATTAATCCCTTCACCTTAATAACACAACGTGGCCTTTGGCCACGATATCGGCCCTCAGCGGTCTCCTGCCTGGAAAAGATTTTTTCATTCAAACCCCTTTTTACAACTCAGCGAACCTTCTTTTTGCCCCATGCTTCTTTTTTTTTCCGCCCCCCTTCTTGATTAACCTTTGATCTTTACAGCCGACTCCCTTTCATTTCACTTTGATTTCCTTCTGAAACTCTCTTTCATTTTGTCGTTAATAGGAGTTTTTTTCTTAAGACTGCTTGTACTCATTTTCATTGAGGTAAACTTTATCCTCTCAGTTGCCAACTGGAAAAGAACCAGCTATTTTTCTTTAACCTCTCTTTGGCCTTTCCTTCTGTAGTAGCACCCCCTCCCCCTCCCCCCCGATCAAAAAGCTTAAAACCGGGCACCCTAAGGATTTTGAAACTGCTGTTGAAAAATGGAAATCTCACCTGGCGTATATGTATCAACTGAGCGGAAGTGAATATAATGCATTTTTTTTTTAATCGCTTGCTACTTTTGTGATTGACATGTTGCGGAAAGAGCAAGCAGCTTTTATGAAGCAACAGTTGATAACTATCTTAACATAGTTACCTCTGAGAATTTTTAGTTAGTGTTAAATTACCTCAGCTTAGGGTGTTTTCTTTGTAGAGTAGCTTCCCCCACAGCATCCTCCCTTTGTTTTTAAAAGTATCGGATGAGCTGACCCTGCCTTTGTTGCTTTTCGGGAAAAGAAGAGAAAACCGGATGAGTTTTGACATACGTTTTTATTTTTATTCTTAAAATACTGGCAGTTTGAGAAGGCTGTGCGTTAAAAATACAATTTCAGGTTTCTTTTTGCAACTCTAGACATTACCGTGTTACAAAGTACGATGTAATCAATTTTTTTCACCAAAAAAGTTTCCATTTTTTAATCTATATGGAAAATAGTTAGCATTTGTTTTCTCACAGATTAGTAAACTTTTTGCTGTTTATCTGGTAGTTACATTATTTTTTAATAGAATGCAGCAATTAGTGCGTGACCTTTGTTTTTTGGAAGGTTATTATCTGTAGGTCAATACTCCTTAAAAAATGGGCTCATCGAGTTTGTGGAAACCTTTTTTCCCCCTTGCCTCTTCGCTAAAAATGTGATACTGGGTTAACCAATGCTCATCTTTTATAATGCCTTTAAATTCAAGATCCTTATATTCTTTTGAAATTTTTAATTTCAGAAACTGTCAGAAGTATCTGAGAATTTAACCTTTTTCAGCACGTTGATTTGGGAATATCAAATAATGTAGACAATTTTGGCTTTCTCAGACCAGTCTACAGAAGTCGGTAGTTAAATATTACTAGCTTGAGGGCAGGAAACCAACCATTGCAGGAGAAATAATGAAGTTTTGTTCAACAAATACTTGTTGAGTGCTTATGATTTGCCAGTTTCCTTGTTAGTGCTTTACATGCTTGTTTAATCCTCATCAGAACTCTGTGGTTGAATGGGTCCATTTTGCAGTTGAGGAAAAGCTAAACTCAAGAGTTTAAATAATTTACTGAAGATCATATACATTTTTGTATATCTTCCTGCAACTCTACTGTCCTCAGCATTTAGCTCTTAACTCTTATGACTAATTCTACCTTGCAGCCTTCACTAGAACACCTTATCCAAGAATCTGTTTCCCAAAGTAGTTTAAGCTCCTTCAGCCAAACTTCCCATTCTTCCAGGCAGATCAGCCTTGATCAAATATGAGTAGGTAGGTGCTAATCCCTATGTTTTCCCAGCAGTGTTTTTACTTTTATATTAAAATATTTGCTTTAATGACCCTGGAAGTCAGGGGCTGTTAATACATTCTTGACACAGTGTTTAGTTTGTGGGAAGTGATCAACAAATTTGTTTTAAAAACTGATACGATTCCACACAGTGAATCAAAATTTTACTTGTTATTGAGCATAGAATAGTCTGAATCTCAGTATCACCTGTGTACCTAGATGGCTCAAGGAAAATGCCTTCATTTGCCACAAATGAGTGTTCAGCATTGCCTTTTTAAGTTAGAGATTGCCAGTATTCCGTTTGCCAGCATTTGGAAATAGGAGGGCTGTCCAGAAAGTATTCGGCCATGTAATGTGAAAAATGGAGGCATTTATGGCTGGGTTTTACCCAGCCAGCCATGGTATTGTGAGAAGTGGTTGAGTCTGGAGATGTTTTGAATGCAGAGCAATGGCAATTACCAATGGATTGGAGATGGGATGTGAGAAGGAAGTTAGCAATAAATAGGTTTATTTACAGTGTGTAATATCAGTCATTTAAAATTGTTTATTGCAAAATATAATTAAATATGAGAACAGTCTTGAGAGCATGAATGGCTAGGATGTCTTCAGGCACATTTGTTCAAGCTGGTTTATATATATGGTCTGATCTCCAAGTGAAAGTGGTGCTAGCTAATAACATAAGAGGTTTCAGCATTCATGCAACAGACTGACTATCCTTTGCGAAGAGTAGACAATTCAATAGTAAGGTTATGATGCTTGTGTATAGTGTGTGTGTATGCATTTACTGTTCTGCATATTTCATAATTAGTAAAAGACATGTACCTTTCTCCCCTGAACTAGAGTAACTCAGACAAAATGGGATAATTTTCCTAGCAAATTGCCAATAAATATTTAAGGAGCACTTACAGTGCTCCAGGAAGCATTCTAGACAGATTATGTAGTATAAATAAAAATCTCTTTCTGAATTTATCATTAGATAAAAACCTATTTATTCATGTATTTCATCCAAATTTTCAGAGGTTTCATATCAAATTCTGCATTTTTATACAATGGTTGTGGCTTAAAACAATCCAATACAATTCTGCTTTGTAAAATTTTTCTTTAAATTTTCTAGAGCTATACTAACATAATATTTTAGATGTTTGAAGATCCATTTTATAAATAATTGAACTTAGTTATCAGCTTCAAAAATATATATTAAATTTATATAAAATTCTATCCCTGGCAGAACTGTCAGGTTTTCATTAGTAACATTGGTTAACTTTTTCCATTAAATCTTCTGAAATAGCTATTTATTTTGCAAAATTAAAAGCCTACAGAAAAGTAACAAAAATAGTACATTGAAAAGTTAGGTAACTTTCATGTGGATTTACTAGTTGCTAATAGCCAAATTCGCCTTATTTTCTGAACTGTTTGAGGAGCTACCAAGACACTTCAGGCCTAACTACCTTACCATCTATTTCCTAAAAACAAGACTATTCTTTTATATAACCATGATACAATTTTCACATTAATTCATTGATACAATATTTTTAACTAATATATAGATCATATATATTTATCCAGTTGCCCAAGGAAAACATTTTTAGTTCATTGATGTCCATTTGCCATAACAGTTAATTCTCTTATACTCTTTCTTTACTTTTTGTTCTGTACAAGGTTAGTACAAGAGCTCAGGTGATATAACATGGGTTACTTCATGCTTTTAAGAAGTCCATGGGGTGGGGGTGCCCTGTAGTGGCTAGACTTCAGCGCTCTCAACCACAGGACCTGGGTTCAATTCCCAGCCAGGGAACTCCCCCTTCTCCACCACCCCCCCCCCACCCAAAAAAGAAGAAGTCCATGAGACAGCTAAAAAGAGATAGTTTAATGTTATTTTGTTTGTTTTGGTGGTTCCCTGGCTGGGAATCAAACCCAGGCCGCGGCATTGAGAGTGTGGAATCCTAGCCACTGCGCCACCAGAGAACACCCTAATGTTATTTTTTAAAAGATCATTTTGAAAAATAAAATTATAAAAATGTAAAAAATTACATTTTTGTTTAGTAGTCCAATAGATATCATGACCTTGGCTTACACCTGGCTCCACATACCGATTTTTGTATCAGTCAGGATTTTCTTAAAAGCAAGCAGCAAAAAAAATTTAACCATAAAGGGAATTTATTAAATACGTACTGGACACTCCCAGAATTTACAGGAAGGTTGTTGAACCTGGCTTAGAAAAAGTTCAGTAAAGAGAGAGAACTGTATTGAGTAAGCCATAGGCTTCCTCAAGCCACAGATGACCCCAGAAAGGATACTACTGCTACATCTACTGAGGACCACATACCACAACTTACACGTTTACTGCACATGAGACTCCATTGCTGTTTGCCACCAAAATGGGTTCTCTTTTATCTCTGCTTCTTTTAACCTTATTTTTGTCTTCTGTGTTCAGGACTGGTATCTAATTGACAGCCTAGAACGCCAGCAAGGTAGACTACAAAACCATATCTAGGCTTTTTAACTTCTGTAGAGAAGTCATGCTTTGCCTTAGGATGAAGATTTCTCTAAAAATAGGAAGAAAGATGTTTAGCAGCCAAAAAGAAAATATAATCTGCACATGTAACTTAAATTCATACTGTTAATGGGAAATCTTTTGGCTTCAGAAATAGTAGTGTATGATGAAGTACGAAACAACTAAAGAAACATTTATGTATAAAAATGAGAATTAACTTTGTAAAATATAGAGCATTCTACAAATTTGTTTTTCCATTGAAAGTATTTTGAGTATAAGAAGGGGCTGCAGGTTTCAAATCTGGGCTTTCTATCTCAAACTAGTATTTATTTAGCAAATATAGTTGGAAAGTATTATAATAACATTGTTAAGTTTCTAAAATTTTGAGGTAGGAATTAGTGATTAACTTACTGGTAAAAAGAAAAGACTAATGTAATGGCTTATTTTTATTTGCACAAGGAAGAAGAGATTTTTGTCCTTTGATTTCTTTGGTCTGAAAATGTTATGTGTTACTTGTAGTTTATTGCAATGGTGTCTGAGGCTGAGAGCAAGTTGTTTGTGTAACTTCCTTTGAAGAGCATTTCTCTAAACAGCTACGTGTAGAGTTAATTGATAGAGACTCCTGGAGCTTACAGTGTACAACAGACCACATCAGGTAAACAAATGTAAAGGCAGTACAAACCATAGTACTTTATAAAGTAACTTATTTTTTAAATTAGCTGTCTTCAAACTAGGTAAAATCAGTAAAAAAAATTTCTCAGAAACTCTTAAATGATTTTGCAAAGAGTAAGTGATAGAATTCAGATTCCCTAAATACTGTCCACTTGTCACTAGGTTACTCTAGCATTAGTAATTATGTAGATGTTAGAATTAAATTTTCAGAAGAGCTATTTTTTTTCATTTGGACATTGCAATCCTGAGAATTTCTTATAGGTTCAATAATCAGGTGGGAATGGACACAGAAGAGTTATAGAAACAGTTACAGAGTTCGTATATAACCTTCACCAGTTTCCTTTAATGTTAGCATCTTACATGACCATGGTATACTTATCAAAACTAAGAAATGAGCCTGGTTCAATACTATTAACTACAAGCTTTATTCCATTTTCCCTAGTTTTCCCACTTAATGTCCTTTTTCTATTCCAGGATCCATCCTAAGGTATCACTGTATTTAGTCATGTCTCTTTACTATGAGAAGATATCTTTCATGACCATGGCACTTTTGAAGGGTATTGTTTCTCCACTGTACAATGACTATTTTTTCTCAACATACTCTATTAATTAGAATTAAGTCACTAAGACTAACCCACACACTCAAGAAGAGGGAAATTAAGCTCCACTTCATAGAGTGGGAATTTGTGGGCATGCATTAAAAACAACCAATTTGTTGGTTAAAACCAATAATTAATAAATATTTTTAGGCTCTCCACATATTCTATTTCTCCTTACCATTTCATCAATTAGAAAACATCTATAGATAGATTTTGCCAATGGCATTTATTACTATAGTGTTTTAATGTTGATTTTCCTCATTCTTTCAGCATTTATTAATTATTAGAGTTCTGCAAGAAAAAGCTATCCCCCACATCCAGGATCCAGTCGAGGATTATTTATTGCTTAATGTATTTGGTTGTCAGTGTCTTTTAAGTCCCTTTCATCAAGAACAGTCCTCCCTTTTTTACTTTTTTTTTTTAGGACAATAATATTTTGAAGAGATCAAACAAAACAAGTTCCCTTATACAGTATCTCACATGTGGATTGGTGTGATTGTTTTATATGTTCAGTATTCCATAAATTTCTATCTAAATTTTAGCTTGACTAGATTCAAGTTATTCCTTTTTTATTTGATTACTACATAGATGGTGTTGTATAATTCAAATTGTACACACAGTATCTCATTGTCTATCTATAAAATGATTTAAAGTTTGATTTTTAAAGTAGGGTTTTCCCTATGCATTTGTTAAGTAATCTGTGTAATAACTTTGGCACCCTGCAAATACCCACAGTATAATTACCCACAGGGCTTATGTGTAATTAATTTAATACTCATTTGTCTACATTTATTGACTAGCATTTTTCTGTAAAGGAACGTTTTTCCCTCATCAACTGTAGTTATTAGATTATACTGGAGTTTCTACTCAAAAGGCAAAATAAATTACTTCCCTTTAGTTGCTGATTTTCAGAACAAGAACTTGGTGTAATTAATTACCTTCAATAATGGAAAAATACTGTTGGATAGATGTTGCTGTTGCTTTTTCTGAGTATCATTATTCTACCTGACCTTTAAATGTTCTTTGTTCCTCAAGACTCAGCACTTCTCCCTTTGCCATTTTAACTTATTCGAGTGCCTTCACAGTAATCACTCAATGCATGTTTGTTGAACAGATAAATGGAAGGAAGAAATTAAATCAACACTTTCTGGCATGTATAGATAGATGGTTATTGGGATGGGAAGGTCCATACCTCTTTTCACTGATAAATGATTTACCTGTGATTTTTCCAAAAAAAATGTTTGTGGGAGTTCCCTGGTAGTGTAGTGGCTAGGCTTCGGCGCTGTCAACGCTGCGGCCTGGGTTAAATTCCCAGCCAGGGAACCACCCATGTAAAGAAAAAAAAATAAAATAAATAAATAAATATATATATATATATATTTATGTAAAAAAAAAAAAGTATACCCTAATTGAACAGTGTTAGTGGAATCATGTGAATTAGGAGTTAGGGAAGTAGGGAGTTTCCTGATGGTGTAGTGGCTTAAGGCTTCGGCGCTGGCGCTGTCAGCGCTGTGGCCTGGGTTCGATTCCCAGTCAGGGAGCTACCCACATACCAAAAAGCAAAAAATAAATAAATAAATAAAATTTAAAAAAGAAGAAGAAGAAGAAGAAGTTAGGGAAGTAGAAATAATTGCAGTGTGTCCCAGGATTGATTGTATAAAATGTTCTATATATCTAATGATTCATTTGAGAGAATTTTAAGCCTATCTTCCTAAGGTAAGTGTAGGAACTTAGAAATAAACAACAGGTTTAATTCGTAGCACCTTGACTAAACACACATACACACAGTAGGTTCCCTCTACTAGCAGTGTCTGATAACTTGTAAGTTAACGTATCTTATAACTTTTGAAAGAAATTTTGAAGTTTTGCCAAACTTTTATAAGCTATTCCCAAATGGTATAGTTTAAGGCAAAGATCTGTTGCCTTAAGATTTATTTTTCAGTAAGAAACTAGAAACTAATGCAAAAGAAACAAATTTAAAATGGTAAATTATTTTTCTTTGTGTTTCAGATATGTTGGTAACCTTTCCAGAGATGTGACAGAAGCTCTAATTCTCCAGCTTTTTAGCCAGATTGGACCTTGTAAAAACTGCAAAATGATTATGGATGTAAGGGTATTTAAGTTAACTTTCTTTTTTATATACATTATTTAAATCTGTTTACTTCCAGGAACTGTTAGGGTAGTTTTATACAGTCTGAATTCATAGGGATCTTAGTGAATTTGTAGTGAATCAGTTTTGGCCACTGAATTTAATTTGTTTTATTAAATAAAGGAAGAAATGAATAGAACTAATCGTTTCTGAGCAGATGAAAATGATATTGGGGGTGCCAAAAAATATATACACATTTTAAGAGATGTTATCTATGTATTACTTTTCAAAGTTGAATTGAATTATGGTAGCAATGTATAGTATGACATTCACTCAAAAGATGGCATTAATCAAATGCTGTTGTCACCATATGACAGGCAGGACAGTCAAAGAAAATGACAGAAGCATGGTTGTCATTCTAGGAGTGCAAGACCATTTTGAAATAGTATTTGAAATTTGAGACAGTTGTTTGAGTTTCCCCCACGTTCTTCTGACACAATACCCCTTGACTATTTCTACTTGTGGAAGACCTTAAAGGATATGACATACTGTAGGAAACCAGCTACACTGGTAGTACTTCGGGGAGTAATTGAAATGGCATGCACAGCAATACAAATGGACACTTTGGTCAGCGTTGCTCAAGCAGTAATTCGCCATCAGAAGTGTCTGGATCCTGATGGTAACCACTTTGAGCACCTCTGGTAATTGTAGAAGTCAAGTGTGACTTGTATTCATCTTTTGTTATCTGTATATATTGAGTATTACAATTTTAATACAGTTTTTTTCCTTTCTTAAAATGTGTTTACATGTTTTTGGCACCCTGTGTATATAGTCTTCTTGGTGCATTGAGGCATCAGAATTGTTTATACATAGGTGGTATCAGTTAATTGGCTAATCTAGAAATTCAGTTAATTACAATTAGTTAGGAAATTGGGTAAAAATAGACATTTTGATAATATAAAAATGTTTTTAACTTTTTTTTTTTTTTAAAGGTCTGATGCAGCTTTTTCTTGCATTGTGGCAATTCCCATCCATCAGACCTTTAGAAAGAACCCTGAATTCATTCATCTAATTGGTGTTAATACTGACACAGTATATGAGGTCAGACAATTAATTAATTTTGCAAACTCATCCTAGAAAAAGTGCTACATACCTCATTGCTGCATATCACTACGGTCACCTTTGAAGTACTCCCCTGGAGAATCTATGCACCAATGCCAGCATCTAGTCCACCCTTCAAAACAATTTTGGGACTCTTTTTTTCTGGAATGGCCATCAGAGCTGTCATCATACCCAAAATCTGACAAGTTCTCAAACTTGCCATCGTGCACTTATGTTGGCGGCACTATACAAATAACTCCATAAGGTGTCATACCTTGGCAAAGTGACTCTGGTGATATTCAGCAATGAGGCATGTAGCATTTTTCTAGGATGACTTTGAAACTAATTGTCCCACCTTGTCTATAAAAAGACATTTAAAATTTTTTTTGATGGGAAACACTGATAAAGAACAATCCTTTGTCCCATGATCTCTCATTCTTGTAAGCTTTGGTTTTCTATTGTATTCCAATTTTAAAAAAATTTTTTACTTAGTATTTAAAAAGTAATTGTTTAGCCAATTGTATCTGTTTCTTGTCTTAGATTTTTAAATATCAAACCTTTCTCCTTTTGTGGCAGGTTTATCTGCATAATAATATAGACACATTCAACCGTTTTTGTTCTTCATAATCTTCTCAAATGTTTTCTTATCACATTTAATATCTGTATGCCTCTGAATAAAAAAGAAATTATCCTTGCACCCATAGAGAAAGATAAGAAAGATGGTGAAATGATGGAGAATTTAAAACCACTTTTTCTTTGATGGGGGTTTCTATCCTTATCCTTGCAATACCATTTATGGAATGCTTATCTGTTAGTTATTTTAGTTCTGATGCATTATCACAAATGTTCAACAGAAACATTGTAAAACATAAGTTATTCCCATTTAATATATGCAGTAGTGAGGTAAAGCAAGAATGTAAACCCAAATTGAACTATCTGAATATATATCTCCATTGATTTGTAGGCTGCCATTCTCCTCTACCTGTCTGGGTCATTCTAGATTTTTGCCTGGTAAAGATCACTAGGCAAAATGTTAATGACTGCTTGACCTACAGAAAAGAGTAGTTAGGTTAGCCCTTGCCCTTTGTATAAATTTTGGATTTTGATCACTCAAAGTCTTACTAAAGTCTAAATTCCATTCTGTTCATGCTGTTGGACTGATACTCATATTTATAAATTTTACACTTCCTGGCATATAAAGGCTGATAATGTGTATGCTTAGATTCTTTTTATCTAAAAATATTTTTGTGGGTATAAATTAACTAGCTAAAATGAACATTGTCTTTTTCATTTGAACACTCTACTCTTAAATATAAGCTACTTTTTCTAACCACCTTCTGACACCTGTCAACATTTGATCTTTGTAAGTGGAATTCCCATTAAGTGTAGTGTTTGATTTATGCAGTTTTTAAAACAGTTTATATTCACTAATGTCTTTTAAATATGGATGGTCTCAATATCATCATTTGTGGTTGCCTCTTTGCTATAAAATTCTTAAAAATCATTGGCCATGACTTTTTTAAAGTATTAATTGTGCTTGAAACAAAATGTCTGTTTCTTTTACTCTAGTGTTTTTGGTGGTTCCTTGGCTGGGAATCGAACCCAGGCCGCAGCGTTGAGAGCCCGGAAGCCTAGCCACTTAGAGAAAACAAAAAAACAATGCTGCTTGGAGATTATGAAAAGAATTTAAAAATGGACTGTGAAGTAATTTGTATTTTGTATTGATAGATATAAAATACTGGGTGTTTTTCCTGCTTTAATTTGCAATAAAACATCCAGCTTCTCTTATCATCAAACCTCAGCTACCTGGAACACCAGCGGAAAAGTGGAAAGAACTTTTAAAAGACTGCTAAGCAGCTAAAAAATTGATGTCAGAAAGTCCAAGTTCTAAAATCCATTCTAAAACTTTACTTTACCAGAGAACCTTTTCAGTTTTCAGAGCCTATTTATATATATATATTTTAGAAACATGTTTAAGAAGGTTGACTGAGATTCTCTGCTGCTCAGCAAGTTAGAAGCAGAAAGGATATGTGTACATTTACAGCAATAAAAAATAACTTCACAGGGAAGGGACAGAAAAATCATTAAAAGCCAATTGTCAAGACTTGAGAACATAAGCATCTAGTCAAGCTTAACCTTGTGTAGCTTAAAGAAGAGATTATATTATATGATGATGGGCAGAATATAGCTATATATCCATTCATCCATAATTAGGACACTTAGTCATTAATAAAAGATTAGGTGATATATATGTAGTAGGATAGTTAGTATAACTTATTGAGGAAGGTAGCTTTCTATAAAAATAGTTCTTTTTTAAGTTACTTCATTATCTAAAGATTTACTTGTAGAATGGACCCTCCATTCTCCATGGCCTAATAACTGAGATATTATCATTTTAAGGTAACAGAAGCATAAAATTTATAATTGTTGTGTTTTTTTTTCTTCAACAGACAGCTGGAAATGATCCATATTGTTTTGTGGAGTTTTATGAACATCGTCATGCAGCTGCAGCACTAGCTGCTATGAATGGGCGGAAGATAATGGGTAAGGTAAGCTGTCATCATTAAAGAAGGTGACTTGGACTGGAAATTTTTAAGTTGCATAGTTTTATTTATTTTTTTTTTTAGAAGCATATTCACTTTATAGCAAAAGATCACGTTTAATATTAAAAAGGTGGAAAGAAACTTACATAGGCATGTTTGTGTTAGTATTGGTAAATACTAAAATATTTGTTGAATTACTCAAGCTTGAATAAAAAACATCTAGGAACATTGGATACTAATGAAGAAGAATAAAAGGAAAAGAATTCATTGGTACTTTAGATAAGAAAGTTTACTTGAATGTTTAACAGAAGTATGTAAGATTAGGGTTTGTCAGCATTGTTGGTATAAATGTGGGTTAAAAGATAAATGTTGCAACTTTGACAAGAACCAGTATCCCCTTGAGTATTTCATCTCAAACATGTATCTTCCTTTGTGTTTATAGATGTAAATCTTGTAATATCTGATTTCAAGCTTTATTTTTATGGAATATAAATGTAGAAAATTTCTTTTAGGAAGTCAAAGTGAATTGGGCAACAACCCCCAGCAGTCAAAAGAAAGATACAAGCAGTAAGTATATTTTATACTCTTTGAACATTTGTTGTTATTGTACGCAGTAGTTTTATTGTAAAGCATATAAACAACATACGTGTTTGCAGTAATATTTTGATCGTTATCCTAAGATATAATTGAATGTGTTTGTGTTAATAAATTTAAGAACAAATCTAATCTTTGTCATCAGGTAGTACCGTTGTCAGCACACAGCGTTCACAAGGTAATTGTATCTTCTTAAACATAAAATGAAATCTCTTGAAAGGGTATTCACTAACCACCTGAAGTTTTTTTGTTTATATTGGGGGGAGTGGGGAGGGAGGAGGTCGTATTTCTATTTGTCTCTGGCAATATTTTTCCCCCTTCTTCCCAGTGTTGACCAAATGTGGCTTGTCCACTACTTTGGTGCTATTTCAAGCTCTCTGACCCTCTTGGTAGCAGCTGATGCCTTAGAAAAACTTTTCACCAACTAAAGGGCAAGATACCCTGCTTCCTTGAGGTCACGATCTGTGCTTCATATCCAGATCTTCTGATTGCTTGAGTTGCTCCTGATACTGTGTTTCCCAAATGGCAACCCAATATGTTGCTTAAGGCCTGCCAAGTAGGGGTAACTTTTCTTTCCAAATATACTTTGTGAGAATTGATGTATATGTCTATTTTAGAGTGTTGATCCAACTATTTTGTATTTTTTAAGTGTTAAGCATTGTCTTTAAAGAAAAAAAAACTTCACATATGGGATCGTTATTTCTCTCCTTTGCTTTTTTAATGGCTCTAATATAAAGTGAAGGGATCACTGTTTTCATTCTGTTGCCTTCAGTCTTAGTTCACTTGCACATGGATTCACATAAACTGAATGGTGTAATGTCTGGGCAACCAAAACTGTTGGCTTTTGAGAAAACTGTCAAATACTTTAACATCAAACTGTTGCAATGCAAGGTATTTCTTTGATTGTTCTTCACAAAATATGGTTAAACCATGTATTATATCTTAACTAAGGCAAATGTAGTCTACGTAACTCACAATACCACTCTTTTAATTTAATTTGTAAAGCTTTAATATAGTGGTAAACTGAATAAATGTAAATAATTACTATTAGAATGGTAATTAAGTCAATAATTTTTTTTTTGCAAAACTTATATATTATTAATTTTCTTAGACCAGTATAATAATTGGCTGTAAGTAGAAATATAATTGTCAGTTTCCAGTTAGATATGTCAGTCTTTAGAAGAATCTTTCCTGTATTGTCACCTTGATTCATTATGTTTAAAATTGATAGGATATGTATAGCTATAGGATAGTGTTTTGCCTGTGTTACTATAATCCATAAATTATTTTAAGACTACTGTCTTAAATTTTAGTATTTTTTAAATTCTAAAATTTTATTTTTCTTTTCACTTCCCCTTCCTTCCCCTTATAAGATCATTTCCATGTCTTTGTTGGTGATCTCAGTCCAGAAATTACAACTGAAGATATAAAAGCTGCTTTTGCGCCATTTGGAAGAATATCGTAAGTAATAGAAGATAAATGTAAAATACTTTTAATTAGAAACAGTCTTATTTAGAAGTACTTTGAAAATCTATTGTGAATTTTGGACATTAATTTTAACACTTAAAATATAATGCATTACATTGTTTAGAGACTATTCAAGCAGTTAAGAACCAAAGATTGTTTTCCCATTGATAAGTAAATCTTTGGTCTTTAGTTATCTTAAAATCCTTTTTCAATTAGTGTTAGCTTTAAGAGACAGATTTACTGTTGTGCATATTGTTTCTCATATAAGTGTCTTGCTAGCTTGGTTATAATCTTTAGCAGTCTTGTGCAGTGATTTTAGACCTTTTGGGCATTTCTATGATACCATGCATTTTGTGTTAATATATTTTAACAAAAAGAAACCTTAACAATTTAACCTAAAAAGCAGTTATTAAATGTTAATTCCAAGGTATCTACCCTTCCATTGTTGTTACTGCTAACAACAGCAATAATAATAACAGTAATAATAATGATGCCTTTTCTTATTCTGCGGAGACCTGTTGTGCTTGCATTTGTTATTAATCATATAGTTTAGGCCCTTTGTAATCACTCACTCAAGGTAGTATTCGTTATAAAAGAATTTTAATATTTTGAAAAACATGCCGTCATAAAGTAAGAATAGTAATTTGATTATAGTACTTAAAAGTAATTGTTAAATTTAGAAAACAGTTTCTTTAGTTTTGGATTGCTTTATTATTGTTCCAGCTAAAAGAGTAGTAAAAAGGAAATACTAGCTTTGGTTTGCCTTGATGACCAGACCAACAGCAGAGATGAGGTGAGGAGAATGGAAAGTAAATGCCAGTAGTATTGATGATGAATTTTGGGAGAGTTTTCAGTGGAAGAGTTGTAGTTCATTGGTAGGAGGATGAAAATGCATAGGGGCCAACTTTAAAGGTAGTTGTGAGATTAGAGTTTAAAAATGTCTTCTTTAGGTGACATTTTTCTTTGTGAGAACTAATTACGAAAATACGTAAAGTTCTAATTTCTTGATTGTTCCTTTTACTCTGTCTCAGGTTTTTTGATGATGCTTAGCTTGCTTTCAAATATCTAGACTGGAAGATCTTAACCTTTAGCCTCTCAAAATCTCTATGCAAAATTTTGTGTTTTCCTTTTGATGTGGAGTATCTTTGTAAGTTGTATACTGTTTTCAGAGTAGTCACGGGACCATAGAAGAATTAAAGAACACTGATCTAGATATTTCTTGCTTCTTTCTTAGAGAATCCTTTTAGAAATAAAAGAATTGTATTTCAGGCTAACAGTTCCTGGAACTTTAGGAAGAAAATTTTCTAATTTTAACAAATTAAATAGCTGTTTTATTAAGTGCTTTAATATTAATTGAAGTAACTGTTCTGAAAATGTGGGAGTTTTAGTTTGGGATTAAATGAAAATGATTTAACAGTCGGTGAGTTCAAATTAAATGACATTCAAATTTTATGACCTTAATCATGGATCAATAATTTCTTTTTGTTAAATATGTTGGTATCATAATTATAGTCTATAGATTTTATTATAGTCAACCATGATTATCAGTGTATATATTGGTTTTTCTTGAGTGTGGCCTTTCCTTAAGTTTCTTAATTTTCAGTTCAGGTAATGTAAAGTGTTTGAACTTTATGTTACCCAAGGAGTTAGTGTTCCTAAATGTAAAGAAGACATTTTCATTTGAGTAGCATCATTCCCTGATTATTTTTGATAAAGGAGATAAGTTGATAACTATATAGTGAAATGTTCTCATGATAGTTAGATATACTCAGTAGAGATTCTACAACGTTTGATTTATAGAAGATGTGCAGTAGTAAATGGTGACCTAATAACATATTTAGTATAAAAAAATACAGTACTTTCTTTCCCTAATTAATAAAGTAAACTTCCCATTCCTTGAGTTTAATGTTAACAAATTTTGGTATAGAAGTGAATCAGCTACCAAATTAAATGCATGTGTACCATACAAATATTTTAATAAGTATTTTTACATAGTAAGTAGTGACTTGCATTAGTTTTCCCTTTTCACCACTACTTCGTCATTTTGACCCTAAACAATAACTCAACTCCTAAATTGATCAAAATATGCTTTGTATACTTTAATATAAAATTATATTGCATGGCTTTCTGACTTGGGTTTTTGTTGTGAAAGTGCCTGTTTTGTTCATGTGTCCTGAGAGAACAAGCATTGTGACATACCTGGCTAACTTAAAAGCAGATTGCCTGTGAAGCACAATTTGAGTCCAATTTTTTGAGGTATGGAGTTTTAGCTATCATGGCTGGGTTTTTTACTCAATCTCAAATAATAGGGCTCTGGTTATTTTGCAGAGTATCTCTGAAGAATGGACAGAATTGCCCTGGCTAACTACAAGCTACGGTTCACAGTGGATAAATGTTGGCGTGCTTTTTTACTTTCTGACTTTTTAAAATTTTGCTTTTATATCTTGTAGTTTCCAATCAATCTTATATGATTGCTATAAAATTCAGTATAAAATCCTTTCATATATAGTTTAAAACTAAAGTGTGTGTCTAGTATTTTTCTTCAGTGATTTAGCATTTCTCAAAATTTACCCATAGTCCAAAAGGGGGGTATGAATTGATCTAAGAAAATAAAATAATTTAATTAATTTAGGGAATATACAAGTTTTTCATTCTCTTAGTTTCAAGTTTTCTATTTTAATTTTTTAATGTTTAGGTAATATATGGTATCAAATAGCAAATTCTAAATTGCATGGTTAAAGAAAGCCATTCATCTAATGTGCCTGTGAACCCTATACGTGGTTAAATAATTCATGTGAATAGCTGCCTTCACCATGCTTAGTATTTAAAAACTTAAAACTTTTTGGAATGGGAGGCAATTTCTATACAATGTTATACAGACGTATTTAAGAAGTTACTGATTTGCATGTTTATCGAATTAAGCCTCATTTGCTAATACATGATAAATTTTATAGAATAAAAGGTGAATTTGTGTTAAAGGTTTATTTTAATGAAGATGAAACATGAAAATGAGTTGTGTAGGAAATTCTCATTTGATATCCAGACGAGAGTTTGCAAACCTAAAATTCTGATTGTTTCTGATTTCAGAGATGCCCGAGTGGTAAAAGACATGGCAACAGGAAAATCTAAGGGATATGGCTTTGTCTCCTTTTTCAACAAATGGGTGAGCTCAATAAAAAGTGCATGTGCAATACTTCAAGAATAAAGAATAGAAATACTATTGTGTTTTAATTTTTCATCTTTTCTTTTCATCTGCCATTTGTTCATTTCACTGTTAATTAAATCCCTCACTAAAGGCTATGTTCTTTTTCCTGTTTGGTTATTTATTCAACTTTTATTTAGCATCTATACATGAAAAGTACTGATAAAATATTGAAAGAAGAGATGTCTAAATTGTCAGCCAAAGGTAGATAATGGAAAATCTCATTTATATATTTAATTCATTATCTCCCTGTTTTATATTCCCATGATAGTTTAAAGTACCTAATAAAATACTCCAGTGGACACAGACTTTTAAAATTGTTTTATTAACGTATTTGAAAATGTCTCATCATTTCTTTCATTGAACAAATATTTACTGAACACCAGTTTGCATGGACTTGAAATTTCTGGGTTTTGCAGAGAAAAAGGAGGACAGTGCTATTTGTCAAATGAGAGGTGAGAGGAGTAGGGTATATAAAGAAGGGAAAGGCTTAGATTTCATGTGACAAGTGAATAAAATCTTTGGTATGCCCTCCATACTATGTAATATTTGCCATTGTTCTTTTAAAAAGATGAGGAAGCTCTGTAAATGCAGATTATAGGAAGATTTCTCTAGTACATTGTTAAGTGAAAAAACTCATTAGTGTAAAAGGGAAGGGAGCATATATTAGTATGTGGGTGACCTGCATGCACATGTATATTTGTGTATGTGTTCTTTTGCTCATAAACAAAAAACTTGCTGCAGTTTCCTGTTTGGGTTAGGTAATGTGAGGCAGATTGGGGAGAGATTGGGAAGCTTCTCACTTCATTAGATTGTTTGGAGTTTGAACCTTGTAAATATATTACAAATTCAAATAAATTAACATTTTAAGTACAATAACTAAAAGTTCAAAACAGTTAAATACAGAGATATTATACTTCCAAAGTATAGGGATGGGGAGTTCCCTGATGGTGTAGTGGCTTAAGGCTTTGGCGCTGGCGCTGTCAGCGCTGCGGCCTGGGTTCGATTCCCAGCCAGGGAGCTACCCACATACCAAAAAGAAAAAAAAAAAAAAAAAAGGCAAAGTATAGGGGTGAATGGTGGGAGAATTTATATTCCCTAATATTGGAGTATACACTAAGGTTTCATTAACCTTGGATTTTACTGTATTGCCTTTATGTTATGACTGTTTGCTAGCAGTAAGTACAGAAATATCTACTTTCTGTATAAGAATGCCTTAGAATGAGCCATTAAAAGTATTTGATGTATAAAATATATTTTAGAAATTTAGGCTTTTTTTACTTTAGTAAATAAAGTATTTGAAATAGATACTATTTCCTGATGGCTTCAGGTGGAATGCATGAGCATCAGTTATTGTGCCATTCCTTCTGGGTTTTTTAAAGATGCATCTCTTTGCAGTTATGCCAAATAGTATCACACTGTCTTACTGATTTGTGGCTCTTCTGTCTACTTACAGTGGACTAATATCTGGTTAATGCCCACCATGAACTCTTACTATCCAGATATTTGCTGTAACAGTTTACAATCATTTTGCCCAAAATTTACTTTCCAAATATTAATAAAAAGTCTATGAAGAAAGTGGGTAAGCCTGAGGTCAGGAAAAACCCACATATTAGAAGAAAAGTTGAAAGTGGTAAAGCTTATTGAGAGGTAAAAAGATAAAAGTTCTGCCATATATATTTCTCACCTTACCAGTTACAAGGTTTTGAAAGCTTTATTGTTAATCATAGCATAATAATTAGGAAAGCTTGAAAAATAATTCATCCAATGGGTGGATAGCCACAACTAACCTGAGTTCCTTGGAGGGTTGATGTATATAAGATTTTATGCTATTTGGGAAAATAGGTTCGGGAGTTTGGGTGGGCTAGGAATTTTTCCCATTTGAGATTATGGAATATAGGCTCTTGCTATATAAAAATCACTATTAAATGCATATTTAGTATGGAATTGAGTCAGATAGCAAAGGGTGTCTGTGTGTGGCCTCTGGAGTTAGCCAGAGATGAGTTTGAGTCCTGACAGCCATTGTATGATGGGTATGACTTGAAGTAAGTTATTTAATTTAATCTTACCAAGTTTACATTTCAGCTTCTATAAAATTTGTGACATGTGATTGGTAGGCACTCTCTGGTTGTTGTGAAGTACCACAGCCCTGATTGCAATTACCCCCACTTCCTTTGCCTATTTACCTGTGTTGTGCATGCTAGGCAAATCCCAATACTAGTCGAATATAGTTTTTCTACCTAGTCTGTAGTAACTGAATGTTGTTAGAGAAAAACTGAGTCAACTGGTTTCACTTCTGATTTAATGGTCACACATGTTAGGTGAGTGTACATGGTAGTATCTTTACAACCTTGTGTTTCTCTAGTAAGTTTGATTTCCCATTCTTTGATAACTAATTTCATGCCCCCTCCTATCTCCTCAGATATTCTCACTCTTTTCTCCATCATTGCCCAAGCTGCCAACTTCATGCTTCACTGAGAATATTTCTTATCATACAGGAATTCCCTCAGCTTTCAGCCACCAAACATACATAAAATTCATCCACCTTCTCCTCCTCCAATTACAGTGGAGGAGAGATCCTTCCTGTGAAAGGCCAAATCACTTACAGTTGGGACCTCACTTGTCTTTTCAGGGACTTTTTTTTTTTTTTTCCTAATACAACTGGATTAAGCTATAGCTTACATACCATAAAATCCAGTCATTTTAGGTGTACATTCCAATGGTTTTTTAAAGGATATTTTGCAAACTTTGCAACTATCACATACCACAATCAGAATATTTTCATCACATCAAAAAGAAACTATTAGTATATACTCAGTAGCAGTTACTTTTCTTCTACACCTTCTCCCACCCCTGAGCAACCATTAATCTACTTTCTGTCTGTAGATTTCCCTGTTCCAGATACTTTTCGATGAATGGAATTGTATATGAGCTGTACTTGTTCTTTTGTCTTGTGTTAACAATCTTTCCCTCTCCACTGGATCATTTCTATCAACTAAAAAGCATGTTCTAGTATCTCTTAATGAAAACCACACTTTACCCCATATCCCTTCCCTACCATATCCCCATTTCTCTGCTGTAATTCATAATCAACTTCTCAAAAGAGTTGTTTGCATATACTTTTACTTTATTTCTCATTCACAACCATACATACACACACACCATGAAAAGGTTTTTCCGTCTTTTGTGAGCAAATAGTTGTATTTGTTTCCTAGGGCTGCTATATCAGAGTACCATAAGTTGAATGGCTTAAAACAACAAAATTTATTCTCTCAGTTCTTGAGGGTAGAAGTCCAAAATCAAGATGTGATCATGGCCATGCTCCCTCTGAAGGCTCTGTCAAAAAATTCTTCTTTCCCTCTTCTTGGGTTGCCAGCAATTCTTGGTATTCTTGCCTTTTAAAAGGTTGCATCACTCCCGTCTCTTGCCTTCATCTTCACCTGGTCCTCTTCCCTCTCTGTGTGTCTTACAAGGACATCAGTCATATTGGACATAACCCACCCTGATCCCATATGACCTCATCTTACCTAATACGTCAGCAAATCCCTGTCTCCAAGTGAGGACACATTTCACAGCTATAGAGGTGGGAGATTAGCTAGGACTTTATATCAATTTAAGGACCACAGTCCAACCCACAGCAGCACACTCATGGAATTCAGACTAGGTAGCGTGGTAAACAGTGCTTGTTTCTTTTAAAGAAGACATACTCCTCCTCTAATTTGCAGTCTCATTCTCCTTGGTGTCAGTTACACCTGGTCATACAGAGGTCCAAAAATATTACATTGAAAATTCCAAAATTAAACAATTCATAAAATTTAAAACACACCATTCTTAATAGTGTGATGAAATTTCATCCTGTCCTATGTAGGAGATGAGTCACCATCTTTGTTCATTGTGTCCACACTGCGTACACTACCTGCCCATCAGTCACATAGTAGCTATTTCAGTTATTAGCTCCAGTATAGTGGTACTGCAGTTCTTCTATTCAAGTCACCCTTATTTTACTGAATAGTGGTCCCAAAGCACGAGAGTAGTGATGTTGACAATTCCGATATGCCAAAGAAAACCATAAAGTGCTTTCTTTAAGTCAAAAGGTAAGTACAGTACAGTAAGATATTTTGAGAGAGAGCGACCCCATTCACATCAACTTTTATTATGATATATTGTTATCATGGCTGTATTTCATAAGTTGATCATTCCTTACTGTGCCTAATTTATAAATTAAACTATCACAGGTATGCATGTATAGGAAAAAACATAGCATATATAGGGTTCGGTATTATCTGCATTTTCAAGCATCAACTGGAGGTCCTGGAACATTTTCCCCATGGATGAGGGGGGACTACTGTATGTATTGCCCTTTTATGTATCTCAAGAATGGCTTTTAGCCTTGAATTTGCCAGTTCTTTTGTGCTAAGCCCACTGTTAACACCCCATTTACTTTCAGTTCACTCTAAGCTGACTTTTATTCTTTACCCAGCTCTCTACCCTAGTCTACCAGCGCTACTCTTTCCAAATCCACCTCTTGACATTTGCTTCCTTGGTTCTGTGACAGTACACTTTTGTGTATTTCTTCCTTCATCACTGGCTACTCCTTAGTTATCTTAGCCGGCAACTTCTACCCAGTTTTCAGATTTTGCTGTTTTTCAGGGCTGTCTGAGGATGCTTTTCTTTTCTCTCTAGTCTTTCTTCATAACTCTAATTTTATATCTCTAGTTCAGTTTACTTTTTTGTTTTCCACACTTATAAATAAATGATCTTCATTTAGATGTCTCATAAACATCTCAAACTTAATGTCTTAGATAGAGCTCTTTGTTTCTTCTTCAAACTTGTTCTGCTCCTCCCTCCCAGGATTCTTATTTCAGTAAATGGTAGTACTATCCTTACTGCTGCCCAAGCAGTAATCTAGGAGTTATCTTTCATTCCTCTCCTTTTACTTACTATGCACCCCCTCACCCCCAATTCTATTGACTTCCTTTAGATCACATTCACTGCTGCTGTACTGGTACTGACCACTAACAGTTTTTAAATCTGGATATTAGTATCATAAAGTGTCCTTTTCCTTTTACTACCCATCTCCCTAAACCATTCTCCTAGCACGAAGAATGGCCTTCTTAAAATGTAAATCAGATCGTGATAATCTTTTACTTAAAATCTTTTCTGTTTTTTTTTTCCCTCTGGCACCCTTTTTGCTCACTAGATTCCAACTGAAAACTTAGTTGTCTTTCACATTCTTTTTTTTTTTTTTTTTTTTTTTATTGGGGCGGGGGTGGGGGGGAGGGGCGCGTTATGTGGGTAGTTCCCTGGCCGGGAGGCGAACCCAGGCCTCAGCGCTGACAGCACCAGCGCCGAAGCCCCAAGCCACCACACCACCAGGGAACTCCCTTACATTCTTTTTTCAGATGGAAATCAATTTTTTTGCTGCCTAATATACTTTACAGTGCTTTTCCCTCTGCCAGGGCTTTCTTAAACCCTGTGTTTTGATTAGTACTCTCAATTTCAGTTTAAATGTCATTTCAAAGAGACTTTCCCTAATTAGGCTATATCCCCATGTAGATCTTAGCCTTTTGTTTCTGTTGTGGCACATACCACAATTTGTAATTATTTGTCCTCTCTTCCCCCACCCCCCAAGAATGTAAGCTCGGTGGCAACAGAGACCTAGCACTTAACCTGTTACCTGGAACAGGATAGTTATTCAGTATTTACTTGTTGGATGAATTGAGAAACAAAATACTGTCATTAACAAGCTTGTTGGATTGTATAAAGTGAGACTTTCATCCATAATATTCTTGATGAATTATTGCATGAACTGTATAATAGCTACTTCAGAGGGACTTTTAGACTTTGGACTTTTTCAGACAGTTAACATTCCATTGCATTTCAGGTGAGTTGTCATATATTTCATAAAGCATGTTCATTCAAAAAAAAAAAAATTTGTGAAAAGCAATGAGTTTTCTCTACTGCTAACAGTTTTTTAACATCAACTAATAGTGGCTTCTTTGTCATTTCTAATGTACGTACCAGGATGCAGAAAACGCCATTCAACAGATGGGTGGCCAGTGGCTTGGTGGAAGACAAATCAGAACTAACTGGGCAACCCGAAAGCCTCCAGCTCCAAAGAGTACATATGAGTGTAGGTGTATTGGAGAAGAAAAGGAAATGTGGAATTTTGGAGGAAAATACACTAGATTTTAAATGTTAGAGCTGTTCCCGGAGACTTAATTGCAAAAATAGATGAGAAGCAAATCAAGACTACTGTTCAAAAATGTACTTAGTTTTCATTTTTGTAATTATAAATAATGAATGATACTTTCTCTAATGTGAAGTCTCCTGTTAAATAGAAAATAACAAGTAATTTTTTAAACATTCTTGGGGGAGGTTTAATCTTCAATCAAATAAATGTAATATGTATTGTATATGCATTTTAATCAAGGTAAATGTTACCATTACAGTAGTGTAGTTAATGCTAAATTTCTCTCTCTGAACATTTTATTTAAGGAATTAAAAATATAAAACTTTCCATCCCCAGCAAACACCAAACAGCTATCATATGATGAGGTCGTAAATCAGTCTAGTCCAAGCAACTGTACTGTATACTGTGGCGGTGTCACTTCTGGGCTAACAGGTATGGGAGCTTTACCTGTGTAGCATCTTGAGATTAATCTTTAGACTGAAAAGCTTAATATTTATATAATTTTAATATATCAAATGGGATTTGTTTTTATTTTTTTCCTAACAGAACAACTTATGCGTCAGACTTTTTCGCCATTTGGACAAATAATGGAAATTCGAGTCTTTCCAGATAAAGGATATTCATTTGTTCGGTAGGAATGGTTTCCAAAAAAAGTCTCCCCAAATCATTTTTAAGCATTTAACTTAGTGATTTTCTTAAAAATTTACCTTAATTATGAAGAAATAGAAAATTATCTGGCATTTAGCTTATTTGCCATTGTTTTTAATAGCGCCTTCCTTCCAACACAAAGACGATAAAACGTCCTCTATTCAAAGAAGTTTCTTCAGAATTCCAAGATCTTCGGGGAAAAAGCAAATATGCCATGTTCTTGTTTTATATGAACTGCCTGGCTCAACTTGATTTTTAAAAATAAGTTTTATTCATCGTAAGTATTTTAAACAATTTATATTGGTCATTCTTCATATTTTCAATAGGTTCAATTCCCATGAAAGTGCAGCACATGCAATTGTTTCTGTTAATGGAACTACCATTGAAGGTCATGTTGTGAAATGCTATTGGGGCAAAGAAACTCTTGATATGATAAATCCCGTGCAACAGGTGAGAGGGTTCTTGAACTTTGCAAAGTAATTGCTGGGCTAATACTAATAATAAGGTATTTTAAAGTGAAACTGCTAATAATCCTTATTAATAACTTTCTAGTTCCTACTAAAAAGATATTATACAAGGGCTCTTCCTACATCTATTATAGTTTGAGGGTGGGTCATGGATTACAGTGGTGACATAATGAAGTAACTCCCTCAATTGACTCACACAGAGTGGATTTTAAAATGTTCCGACAAACCTAACAGGGTATTAAATTTTTTCTTAATACTTGTTGGATTTATTCACATAGTATTTAGAGAACTCACAAGTATGGATGACTTAATTGAAAAAAAGAATAGCTTATATTTATGTTTAGGGTCTTGGCATTTTCTTTTAGATTTTGCTGCTTCTGTTTATCCTGGCAGCTTTAGTGATTAACTTGATCCCACAAAGATTTCTATGAAGTAATTGTAAATGGAGCACCAAGGTAAGAGTAAGAAAATCCTAAACTGTAGGTTTCTTAAGTAATCTGAATATAGAAATAAATAATCTTCCTGTCTTCCTTATCTAAAGGAAAAGTCGGGAGTTCCCTGATGGTGTAGTGGCTTAAGGCTTCGGCGCTGGCACTGTCAGCGCTGCGGCCTGGGTTCGATTCCCAGCCAGGGAACTACCCACATACATACATACATACATACATACATAAATAAATAAATAGTCATGTTTACAATGAAAATTTATAAAACAGTTATACTGAGTTTAGTATTTATTACTAGGTATTACTTAACTGCCTTATAAAGAAGATGCCATTCAGAACATCACAGAAGAATTATAGCAATATAACTTTTTTTAGTCACTTTCTAAATGGTTATTCGTTCATTTTAGTTGTAATGATGGCCCTATTTGTTATGTCTATGTATTTGTGGTATATTAGGTATTTGTGGTATGTCAGGACATATAACTTCAAATAATAGTAAATTGATCTGTTAAAATTTTTACTTAATAGCAGAATCAAATTGGATATCCACCCCCTTACGGCCAGTGGGGCCAGTGGTATGGAAATGCACAACAGATTGGCCAGTATATGCCTAATGGTTGGCAGGTACCTGCATACGGAATGTATGGCCAGGCATGGAACCAACAGGGATTTAAGTAAGCATGTTTGCTCTTTCCTTTATTATTAGCCTTTGAAAATTCAGGTCACAAACTTAGGAAGAGATTGTGAGTAATTAATAGGTAACGTGGCCTTCTTTCTAGACCATGGCTTTAGTCTTTGAAGGACTTAGTTTAGAGTGGTTTTTAATTTATATCTATAGTTTTAAATGTATCTCTTCAAAAGTTTGCCTAGAAATACGTTGCCTTGAGGTATAAGCAGCATTATAAGAATTTTGGTAATGAAGCAACTAATATTTAAAGTAAGTAAATAAGAACTTAATCATTGTTAAATTAAGCTTTTCAGAGACTAATGGTCACTTGGCCATTCTTGAATACAGTTGTTTTGTTGGCTAGTGTTTTATTCACTGCTTTTTTTCTGTGCGGAAAAGGTTTTTATTTTAAAAGAACTTTGTATTTATAATGTTGAAAATTTTGAGCTTACATATGCTAAAATTATTTTAATTTCTTCTTTGAGTAATATAAATGCTAGTCTTCATTATAACAAATGGTGAAGTTTATTTCTAGTAGTGGCTTCTTCAGTATATGAGGGCTGTCTGGAAAAAATCCAGCCATAAATGCCTCTTTTTTATATTGCATGGCTGGATACATTTTGGACAGCCTTCGTATGTCCAACCCAAATGGACAGTATTCCTTCCTGAAATGAAAGATGAGGTTTTTCCTGAGATCAAAGGGGATAAATGTTTACTGGTGAAGGGTATTTTCTTAGCTCTGATTAAATTAACAAAATTAAACTGCACAGATTAAATCTGTAAGGATGCATGTTTTTAAGAGAAGTAACTTTGCCTTTGCTTTCCTTAGCATAATAGTTCTTATATTTCGGCTTAAGAAAAAGTTTATTTCCCATGTATATGTTATTCTTGGCATTACATTTTATTTTAATCAATGGATTTCCCCTCCCCTCTGCTTCTTTCACATTCTCTACCAGTCAGACACAGTCTTCTCCACCATGGATGGGACCAAATTATGGAGTGCAGCCTCCTCCAGGACAGAATGGCAGCATGTTGCCTAATCAGCCTGCAGGGTATCGAGTGGCAGGGTATGAAACCCAGTGAAAAAGGACTCCAGAATCTAAAGCCAGTGGCTTGAGGCTACAGGGAGTGTAGTAAAGCCGTTGTTTACTTAAAGATTTATCAAATCAGTCAGTGCAAATGTCAGATACAATGTATTTATTTAAAAGATTCATTTTTTAATCATGAAATTACTTATCCACATTGTTTTAAAAAGAAACAAGATGCTGGATGTCTGCCAATTTTTGCCTTCATTACCTTTTTTGATAAAGTTTCTCAGATCCTTGTTTCAAATACAAATGCAGGGATTGCTGCCACTTTTTTAAAATTAAGAGGCAGAAAATTGCACAATGTTGAACTTTTTTCCACTAAAGTAGTGTGCAGTTCTAGTTTGCATTCCTAATATGATTTCAAACATGTAATATAAAGGTGTAACAAAAACAAAAAACCAAAACTGTGCAGAGTCTAGAAGTTCTTTGTAATATTCAGCTCGTGCACAATTCTGTTTTAGGTTGTTTTTTTTTTAATGTATTGTTTGAACTATCCCATCTTCACTGTTTTCCCTTTGGGATTTTTAAATATAAATTATTAGTTTACATAATTTTTGTATCTACATTTTTTCACAAATTTGTCTTGCCTTATTAAAGTTCTGTAAAATATACTTAAATGGAAAAAATGATGTTCACTTAGATTGAAAACTTTCCTCAGATGGATTGATAATTGCATTCATCTTGTGTTTTATATGAGAAGGTGCCTCAAGAATTCCCTGTTGACTTTGTTTAAAAGGATTTTTATCTTCTGTGATAAATTTTGCTGTGTGCCAGGAAATACAAAACAAAAATTTGTTACTAAAGAAAATCTCGGAAATGCGATAAATTCTTATGAACCCGTGCTAATTTCATGTGTCAACTTCTACATTTACATGTATTATTTCATTGTAAAATGTTTTAGCAATTTAATATTTTGCACAGTTAGCAAACTTTGTGTGTCATTTCCTTCTTAAAGGTATCATGCAAAGTTAACAGGAGATTTAGAAGGTTTTAAGTTGTTTGCATGTGAATATCAGATACACATTTTTGGTAGTCTTTGGATACAAAGTCATCTGCTCTTGTTTTTCAAGAATTTTGAGACAAAGTTGTATGTAAAGGAATATATTAATTTGCCATTTTCTAGTTTATATTTACTCAAAAGGAGTAAATCAACTTAATTTTAATATGTACAAAGGATAGCTGTGAAACTATAGAATATCCTTATGTCAGGTTTGGGGTTCATTGTGAACTCTAAAATTAGCCTGAAGGACCAGCCAGGCAAAGCTTTTTTATTAAATGTTCAGAGGCCAAAAGATAAACAAACAAACAAACAAAACCTTTAAAATCCTACCTCTTTAAGCAGCCTTCAAAGAGGAGACTCCTCAGTGCAATCATTATTTTGATTCTTTTGGTACCTGTTTTTCTGGAGTTCCCAATTTTATTATTTTGGGGTAGCTCCAAGCATTAAGAGGTTTAATCTTTGATGGCATTGTTCTAGTTTTGAAATTTATAGTACATTTAAGAGTCTCTTAGGAGAGTTATGGGAGATTTTGTTTTCTTTTCAGTGAAAGTCACAAACTCCCTTCTTGACTCAAAGGAGAAGGGTCCCCACTATATGTATTTGGATTGTCAGTTGTTCTTAAGACCTTCAGAGAGCTCCTAGCATTTTATTTAGAAACAGAAAAGGCCTGTGAAATCTTAGTTTCCTGGCCTGTAATCTTCCATGTAGGAGCAAATAACTCTAAGCTGGTCTCTAAAGCCAATACTCTTGTAAACCAGAGCCCAGGAAAGACAACTCATAAGTATATATAATTCTCTGGAGCTCAATTCTATGCAGTTGTACTGATGTTTCATTAAGTCACTGTGTATATTTTAAGTGTTGCTACATTAAAAGTTGCTTTATGGAGGATGAGTAAATTTTTTTAATACTTGGAAATTTTATTTCCTTGTTAATGTCTACAGATCAGGGCATGCAACCAAAAGCAGCTTAAATGAATACTCAAAAAAATAAAATACCAGGAAGCTATTTTTAGATTCTTATAGCTTATGTTTCTATTTTAGGCCCCTCATTTTTCTCTGATTCAGAACTATTTTATTTACTATACATATGTGGACTGCAGGGTAAATTATTTGGGCATAAATAATTTAAACAAAAGTATAATTTTTCTTTCATTTTGACTATCTCAAATAACACTTTTTATTAGCCAGTATATTTTCTTGCACAAATTTGAAAATATACATCAACTATTCGAAAAGGTAGTGGTATCATTCATGATGAGAAGGTTAATACTGAACAAATTCATATTTTAGGAACATTGCTAACTTTGATTTAAATCTAACTCTTAGTGTTAAAACAGATCATTTAAAGATTTTTTTTTCAGTCTAAACATGCTGGCATTGGTATCAGGTAAGGAAATTTAAAATTTTTTTAAATGGTTTCATTCTCTGCAATATGCATTCAAATTTTACTTTGAAATACATCTGGTACTGTAAAGAACCTGAAGTGATTCACACTTACTGGGTCATTAATCCAGTATTCTTTGCCCTGACTGTTTGGATATTAAAGTTCCTTTATGTTTTCTATAACCTGTGGGATCTTTTTTGCAGTGATTATTGTGTGAGAGATTATTTTCTTTTTGGTCTAGCCATATTGTTACATTCGTTCAGATGTTTGTTAGATTTTTAAAAATCTGATTCCAGAAACCATGGTTTGAATTGGATTACTGTTTAATAGCACAAAAATTTAGAATTCTTTAGATTTAACGCATTATAAAACCAGGATCTCATTTTCCTTGTTGATACTATCTCCCTGTTAAAAATGAGATTCATATTGTAGTTTTACTCTATTTTGTCCCTATGCTTGCTCATCTTCCTTTTTGTATGTGTGTTAGAGTTCTGTTACATTTGAGAAGGTAATTGATAGGACTAGATTGCCTATAGTGCTATAGGGTGCTCTTGAGGTCACATTTGAGTTGGAAAAATAAAATGTGTTTATAGGAAATAAAAAGCAAACCCTTTAAATGAAAGAGTGATGGTTTCTAAAAACAAAATCTTTTTTTGTGTGGGGTGTTAGTCACTGTATTTTGCTGCTGTGTTTAGAACTTGAAGAATATACCTCCAAGACAACAAATTTTAATTTTAAGAGCCTTAATAAAACAAAAGTAAATGTCTCAGTTGAATAGGATTTTACATTATGGCTTCCACAGTTGGAAGCTTTAAGTTATTCTGATAGTTCAACTAAAGGGAAAAACAGATGTCTGACTCAGGGTTAGTAGGCCTAGCATGAGGTGCTGTACAGAATAGGGATTAAGTACAGTTTTACATACTGGATAAATGAAGTTCCCAGCTCCTTCTTGTTTAGCTTTAGAATACAGCCACACTTAAACACACCAGGCAGGGTTTAGAAGACCCTTCTGTGGAAAAACTAAACTCTTGAGAAAAGACAGATGCTGACATTTGAAGGTCCCACCCAAAAGCCATCTGGCCACTAGTCCCCCTTCAGTAGAATGTGCCAATCAATAAGCAAGCCCTTCCCATGTACACAAATCTTCTAAACAGGTTTTTGGTGCTTTACTTTTAAATAAAGATACCCAGAGATCACCAGAAATCGAGAAAAACTTTGATTGTGAAAGGTAGATCTAAACAAAAAGCAACTCTCAATTAGAAAATTTACAAGAACTGAGATATCCTGAAATAAAAGATACTGTATTCAGGAAATTAGAACAGGATACACGTTAAATGTTCGAACAAAAAAACTAAAATAGGAATAAATTCAGTGAGAATATTAAAAAACAAATATTCTAGAACAAAAATCAAAAGTACAGGGGAAAAGTGGGTCAATTCAGGAGGTATAATATACAACCAATAGGAGTTTCAAGAGAACTGAGAAAATAAGGGAATGGGTGCAATTTATTAGATAATAAATTTTCCCTAATGAAATGATTCTCAAGATTGAAAAAGGCTATTATTAGCACAATAAATATAAAAGACCCATATGAAGGTATATCACCATGCAATTTTAGGACACCAAACATAAAGTGAATATTCTAAAATTTAACAGGTAGCAAAAGGTTAAGATTGATACTCAACAGGAACTGGAAACTAGAGATCAAGGGAGTACTGTCTTCAAAAACTTGAATGAATTATCTCTGCATTATACTGTCATGGTGACAACAAAGTAGCATATTTAGACACATAAGTTCTCAAAAGATTTTCTGCCTGTTCACTGCTTCTCATCTACTAGATACACTCCATCAAAACGAAGTAAATTAAGGAAAAATGTAATATCTAGAAACAGGATCCAACACAGAAGTGAAATAAAAGGAAGTCCCAGGATAACAACTGAAGTGACTTGGCACTCAGTCCAGATTGATGGTCAGAGGGCTAAACTTGATTATCTGACTGGTAGGGCTATGCAGATAATTGTATGGTATGGAGAATGTGAGGAAACTTAAACACTGGAAGGAAATCAGAAGAAAAGAGGAAATTGTCGGGAAAAACACTACAAGAAAGGAAACATTTCCTTCCTGAGCCAAGTACATGCACTAAGATAATATTTCAGAAGTTTTCCTGAATTGTAAATATTTGTACTATTCCACTGCTTTGATTTTCTTTGGCAACTCCAGTTATATGTTGGATCTTCTCTGCCTATCAACAATCATCTGTTCTTAATTCTTTTTATCTTTTTGCTTTTTGTCTCTGTTCCTTAATATGCTTCCTGTGGTATCCAGACTCTTTAGTGTTCCTTTTAATTTATTCTTCATTTCTGAAATGGTTTTGTCTTTTTGTTTCCTAAATGCTACCAATTTCTATTTCACTTCAGGGACATCTCTTCTCTGAATTTTTGTATTTCTTAACTGCATTTGCTTTATTAGATTTATCTTTTAATTCACATCAAAATGTTGGTACAGTAGACTCAGTTAACTGGCACCCATGGGGGCATTCCCTGGTGGTATAGTGGCTAGGCTTCAGCGCTGTTAGCACCGTGACCTGGGTTCGATTCCCAGCCAGCGAACTACCCCTCCAAAAAAAGAATGAATCTTAACTGGCACTCATGCTGGATAAATGTATTATTACTTTTTTTTTTTTTTTTTTTTTTTTTTTTTTTTTTTTTTTTTTTTTTTTTTTTTTTTTTTTTTTTTTTTTTTTTTTTTTTTTTTTTTTTTTTTTGCCAGTTGCTTGACTTCTGGTTAATGGAGAGTCTACTGTGTGTTATTTTCAACTACTTCGTGGGAACATTTTTCTTGATTTTTTTTTTTCACCAGGGAAAGAAAGTAGGTAAGTTTTGCTAACTCATACTTTTAATTAGAGTATCTTTGCATCAATATTGTGCAAGTCCTTTCTATTCATATTTGAAACAGCTGAACTTTCCTAGACCAAGTACCAGTAGGAGAGTGAAAGGACCCTGTCTACGTTTTCATCTCTGTCCTCTGGCTACAATGAATTATCTCTACAGTGTAGCCATGGGTCCTGTCTTGGGATGTGATCTTGTTCAGAAGGGGTTCTGTGCTAGCTCTGAGCTCCCTTGGTTCCTTCATCTGTTACATTAAAGGACCCAACTCCTACCTTTCAAAGGGATCTCCTAACTTGCTTTCTGAAAGCATCTCTAGACCTCTTGAGGCACTTCACACACTTCCTTTCCCAGATTTCATACACTTGTTCAGTCCTCACAGCAGGCCCCACTCTTAAGTTTGGTTCTCTTCTCAGAATGAGTATTTGCTGGTGATTTCTGAGCTCTGCCACCACCAGGCTCCTCCTCACTCCCACTGCACTCTTTGCCTCCCATCTAGTACCACACTTTGACTCAATGTGGAATTTCTAAGTTTTTCTCTGCCTGTTTTCAGTTTCACTGAAGATACTATCTATGGGATCAGTGATCATGTTTTCCTTGTTGCTTTCTGGTCTCCAAAAGAAGGAAAGATCCAGAACTAGGCGCTAACAACTTTCCACCCAAATCAGGAGCCCAAAGGAATCTTTGAAACGTGTAAATCTGATCATCACACTCCCCTGCTTGGAAGTTTTTGTTTACTTCCAATTGCATTTAGGAAGTAATCTAAAATCTTTAAAGTGCAATTTGTACTTTCCAACTTCACAACAAGCGGTTCTCCACTCTCCCATAAGCCCTTCTCCAAACTCATTTTTTAGTCTCTTGAATAAGAAAGCACTTTTATGTTGGGGTCCAGTTCACAAGACAGACCAACACTAAAATTTGAAAAGGGACTAGTTAAATAGTAACTAAGGTGGTTAACTACTACTAAAAGGGGTAGAACAAGGACTCAAAGGGATCCAGAAGTTGTGGGTGCAAAAAAAAAAAAAAAAAGGCAGCTACTAACAGACTGGGCAATCAAGGAACTATGGGTTTTGGAGGGCCCTCCCTGAGATTCTGACCTCTTCAAGGAGGGCTTGATTATCACAGGAAGGTGCCACCCAGTGAAGAAGCATGCCAGAGGGCGTGGGCCAGATCTAGTCTATAGAAATGATATTGCATGGAACACACTAAATTACTGATCTTTTTAACTGAAATTCAAATTTAATTGGCTGTACTGCATTTTATCTATCATGTTCTAGAGGCAGTTGCAGGTCGATGCAGCCAAAGCTGCCATGGAAGCAGTGGCAGGTGGGGAGAATGTGGCCTGAGGGTGCCGCCAGAGGGCAGGTCCTGAGGACCACTGAGGGGAACACCACTGGGTCTTCGTGCAGATCCGCTGACTACAGTATTGAAGAAAAGAATCAGAATCCTTAGGGAAGTGCCTTCCCATCAACTAGCACCTTACATTGTTCCCCTAGTGCCCTCTATTGACAATGCCTAACATTGAGCCAACTGGCAAAGGCGGTTAGATTGGGGACTGAGACAGCCATCACAGGGCCTCGCCACCTGAACACCTTTTGCACAATCTAAATCATTTGCCTCTCAAACCATCTTATATCCAATACTTTGTAGCATTTGTCTTAATGTTTATATATTTGTATGGTTATATCTTTAAAACCTGTGTTCCCCACTGAACTAAAGGCTGGTGACTGTTTTGTTCAATGCTGTATACATGGCAAATACTAGATGCTCAATACATGTTTGTTGAATCAATTGATAGCTCAAACAATCTGGTTTTGACCAAATGGATTTCTACCATGCACTGATAGTTCTTCTGGCTTGAGTACAGGGTGTGAGGTGATAAGAGCTGAAACTCAAGGACAAAATTCAGGGCCAATTCTTTATACCATACCAAGTAACTTGAACTTTTTAATCTTAAATGTCCTAGAGAGCAATTAATCTAATTTGTGTTTAGCCAACATGTCTCCTGGGTTCCTGGCTTAAGCAATTAGATGGATGATAGGGCTAGTTACTGGGGTGGGGAAAGGAAGGGGTTCATAAGGATGAGTAAGGATAGAAGCTGATTAGAGAACAGGAGATGAGAGCTGATGAGTTCTGTCATTCAAAAATGGGGCTTGGACATATGTAATGTTGGGGTAGAAATATCCAGTAGGTAATGATTGGGAATTGAGGAGGGAGGTCCAAGCTGGGTATAGAAAGGGGACTCATCAGCATATGAGTGATAGTTCAACCCTTGGAGTAGAAATCACCCAGAGAGAAGCAAGAATGAGAAGAGGGCTGAGGACAGAACTTGGAGGTATGTCTGTATTTAAGGGAGGCAGAGACAGGGAAACTTGCAAAGGAGAATGAGAAAGCTGCCTGATGGGAAAAACACAAGAGGGTCCATGATGTTTCAAAAATCAAGAAGGGAAAAGTTAGACAAAACAAAAGTAGTCAAGAGTGTCAAATACTGCAGAGAAGAAAATATGCAAGTAGTTATGGAGGAAAAAAGTCCTGTATTTAGCAATAAGGAAGTAATTGGTAACTTTAAAGTGACCATTTTCAATGAGCAGAATGTGGACTGCAGTAGGTTAAGGAGTGGGAGGTGAGGATAGTTAACTAGTGAGGACCATATTCCCAGGTTATTTGCCTGTAGAGAGACTGAAGGAGAGGGAAAAAGAGGAGATAGGTTTAAGAAAGCAATAACATTTTTAAGTCAATACAACAAACTGAATAAATCACAAAAGTAAATGACCAGTGCTCGCTTTGGCAGCACATATACTAAAATTGGAACGATACAGAGAAGATTAGCATAGCCCCTGCACAAGGATGACATGCAAATTCGTGAAGCGTTCCATATTTAAAAAAAAAAAAAAAGTAAATGACCACCCAAAAACAACCCCACAATTCAACCATTCAGAAATACAAAAAATCCACCTCCTTTTCATAGGAAATAAAAAATAGAACTACAGTTAAAGAATTCATGTGTATACTGTTTCCCTTAGAAATTGAGTGATGGAGTTCCCTGGTGGTGTAGTGGCTAAGGCTTTGTCGCTGTCAACGCTGTGGCCTGGGTTCGATTCCCAGCCAGGGAACTACCCACATTTTAAAAAAAAAATAAGAAATTGAGTGATGGGTTAAAGAAATGTGAATTGTAATTACTGTATTATATATTGTCAAATTGCCCTCTTAAAAGATTGTACCATTTACACTCCAGTAATGTCAGAAAGCACTCATTTCCCCCTACTTTTACCAATGCTGATTGTCATTAAAGTTTTATTTTTGCCAATCTGATGCATGTAAAATGATCTCTATAATTGTATTTCCCCAGTTGTACGTAAAGTTAATCTTTTTTCCATAATTGACCTCATATTTCTTTTCTGTGACATGTCTGTCCATATACTATGTCCATTTCTTGATTAAATTCTTTATTTTTTTCAATTAGTAGGAATCCCATGTAGTTTGGTTACAATCCTCTCTAGAAGAATGTGTCCACCACCCAAACCCCTAAGGATTGCCTCAGATTGAAATCATCATTTGGGAACTCACAATCAAAAACTGTCAAGCACATAAGGAAACAAGGGATTCAGCAGAAACAATAGCAAATTTGACTTCCAAAAACTTTAGACAATAATCATATAATGAGTATGTAATAACTAATTTCCTATCTTTAAAAATAAAAAATGAAATAAAAAATATGAGCAAGGAATGATTAAAGAGAATCTTTAACTAAGAATCTTAGAAATTAAAACTAAAATAGCTAAAATTAAAAATTCACTGGACTGACTAAACCAAATTAGACACAGCTGAAGAAATCTGTAAATTGGAATAGTACAGAGAAAAGGGGTAGAAAATATGAAGAATGGATATATAGAATGAGAAGTCTAAAATGCATTTAAACTTGAATTCCATAAAGAGAGAAAACAATTTGGGGTGGGCAATATTCCAAGAGAAAATAGCTGAGAATTTTCCAGAATTGTTAATTCTCAGATTCGAGAACCACAGTGAATCCCAAGAAGAATAAAATGAAGTCCATATTATATACAGTCAAATTGCAGATTATCACAACAGATTTTTTTTTTTTTTTTTTTTTGTATGTGGATAGTTCCCTTGCCGGGAATCAAACCCAGGCCACAGTGCTGACAGCGCCAGTGCCGAAGCCTTAAGCCACTACACCACCAGGGAACTCCCACAACAGATTTTAAAAGCAGTAGAGAGGGAGTTCCCTGATGGTGTAGTGGCTTAAGGCTTCGGTGCTGTCAGCACTGTGGCCTGGGTTCGATTCCCAGTCACGGAGCTACCCACATACCAAAAAGAAAAAAAGAAAAAAAAAAGCAGTAGAGGACAAAAAAAAACTATTACAGTGATATAACAATTAGATTGCCATCAAATATGTCAACAGCAAGCTGATAAGTTAGAATTCAGAGGGATATTATCTTCAATATGCTGAAACAACCAACCTAAAACAATCATACAAAAATGAGGATGAGGGATTTCCTGGTGGTGTGGCTAGTCTTTGGCACTCTCAACACTATGGCCTGGGTTTGATTCCCAGCCAGGGAACCACCCCACCCCAACTCCAACCCAAAAAATGAGGATGAACTACAAAAAAAGCCAAGAGAATTTACCAACAATGAATTGGATATTAAATGAACTTTCAAAATATACGAGTATATTTCAAGAAGAAAATCCCAGAACAAACATCTGAGCAACAAAAAGAAACAAGCAAAGAAGTTTGTACATGTGCAATTTAATAAATACTAACTATAAAAAAAAAGTAGTGCCTTTTTCTAAGAACTAAAACACTAGACCAGAGGTGTCCAATCTCTTGGCTTCCCTGAGCCACATTGGAAGAATTGTTTCAGGCCACACATAAAATATACTAACAATAACAATAGCTGATAAGCTTTAAAAAAGAAAATGCAAAAAAATATCTCAATGTTTTAAGAATTTGTGTTGCCTTAAGCCACTACACCACCAGGGAACTCCCACAACAGATTTTAAAAGCAGTAGAGAGGGAGTTCCCTGATGGTGTAGTGGCTTAAGGCTTCGGCACTGGTGCTGTCAACGCTGCGGCCTGGGTTCGATTCCCAGCCAAGGAACTACCCACATTTAAAAAAAAAAAAAAAAAAAATAGAAATTGAGCATATAACTTCCAAAAAGAGAAGAGGAGCTAATAAATCCAAAAGAAGCCAGAATAAAGAAACAAAACCAAACAGAAATCACAAAATTAAATGGTAGAAATAACCCCCAGTACATTAGTAAACACAATAAATGTAAATGGACTAAGTTTATAAATTAAAATAGATGGTGGCTTTTTAAACTCTAGATTTGCTGTTCTAACTCTTAAACAAAAATAACAAAAACTATATATCAGGAAATCCTAAACAAAGCCGATGTAGCCAAATAATTTTATATATATATACCTCTTCTCAAGTACACATGGAATACTTGAGAAGGTCTTGGTTTAAAAAGATAAAAGCTCATAGGGACTAGAAGGGTGAGGGAAGTTCAAGGACCAGTATTTCCAATTGGCAAAAATCAACTGAACATTTCTTCTAAAGTGCAAATAGCACACAAATTCTTTTTACTGAAAATACCTTTAAGAATCAGGAGCTGGAGTTCCCTGATGGTGTAGTGGCTTAAGGCTTCGGCGCTGGCGCTGTCAGCGCTGCGGCCTGGGTTTGATTCCCAGTCAGGGAGCTACCCACATACCAAAAAGCAAAAAAACAAGACAAAACAAAGAATCAGGAGCTATTACTTGTCTGCTAACAAATAAAGCAGAGTTTCTATGAGGCAAAAAAATAGCTTGTTTTCTGGACATAAGGAAATTACATTAGAAATGGCAAAAACTTGTAGAAATTCTAAAACACATGGGTAAGTAACTTATGAGTCAAGATACCATAGTGAAAATTTTTAACTACTTAAAAAAAATTTTTTTTGGTTGGTTCCCTGAGTGGGGATCGAACCCAGGCCGCAACGTTGAGAGCACCAAAGCGTAGTCACTACACCACTAGGGAACCCTAAAATTTTAAAATGAGATTAAATTTTCATATCAAAATTTGTGGAATGCAGGTAAAATGGCACTTAGAAAATAATGTGTAATCTTAAATGCGTATATTAGAAATGAGGGCTAAAAATTAATGAGCTATGTTTACTGCTTAAGAAGGAAAATAATAAGAAAGTAATGAAATTGGAACAAAAATTAATACAATTAAAAACAAATACATAAGCACAAACAAGCCAAAAAGTTTGTTCTCCTGAAAAGATTTTTTAAAATACATTAGAAAATACACATCATGGTAAAACTGATCAGGAAACAAGAGAAAGCACAAATAAAATTAAGGAACAAAAAGAGGGCTTTCTGCCAGCTCCTGGAGGCCGCAGTGGCAGCCACGCCGCCTCACGCCCGTCAGCCCGGCACCACTGCGATTTCATTCGGTTGCTGGGCAAAGCCCAGGAGACCTTCCTGCTGCCGCCCGACGGGCATCTTCAGTTTGCCCAGTTCTTAGAAAACCTCAGACAGACCTACAAGGGCAAGAAGTAGCTCATGCTGTTGGTGAGGGAACGTTTTGGCTGAGGGTCAACAGGGAGGTAGTGGGAGGGGTCCCCTTTATCCCTGCCTCTGTGGCACCTGCTCACAGGGGGCCTGGACTGGAGGCCCGTGTGGCAGTATTAAGTCAGGGAAGAGCCCAGCTGGAGCTAGGTGGTCTCACATGCCATCCCTGCAAGCCCCCTGGATGTGGAGTAGAGGGTGGTGGCTGGCGGCCTGCCACATGTGCCTAGGAGTGTGCAAACGAGTGTGCGAGACGCAAGGATCAGAAGGCATACCACCAACTCAGAGGCCTGGAAGGGGGGGTGTGCTTGGGTAGCTGGTATGACCCTGCCTTGGGCACCCCAAAAGCAATAAGGAAGCTACCCCTCCCCAAACTTGCAGGCCTGCTGTGGGCTACAGGGTAGCTGGGAGGCAGGACTTTCCTGAAACCAACTCTCAAAGTCAAGTAGCAGACCCTCCACATGCCTGACTCTGGGTGGCCAGGGGACTTATGTTAGCACATCTAAATCTCCTTTTGCACCCTCTCCTCACTGCCTCTGGGCCACCTTCTACAGCCTTGTACCCCTTCCAGGCTGTCCAGCTGGGACCAATAACTCACCCCCACCGAAGGATTGGAAGAGGCCTCAGGCCTCGGCCACATACCTCACCCCTCATCCAGCCAGGACTCCCAATCCTGTGGGTGCCAGGGTCTCAGGGCAGGCTGGGGAGCTCATTGCTGTCCCTCCTTCCACCTGCTATCACTGGACATACAACTCAGGAACCGAGCCAGGCTCACGCTGTCCTCCAAACCTGGTGTCGGGGGAGACAAGCACAGGTGGGCCAAGGACCCCTGTCCCAAATCTGGAAAGGAAAGGCTGGCATCTGGGCATTTTCTAGCTCTGTTTGTCTCTCCCTTTCTTCTCTACCCGCTTTGCCCTTTCACCTTACTCTTCTTTTCCATATTTCTCTCCATTTAACATACCTTTCTATTCGTATCTGTAAGCCCAGCTGCTGTCTCTCGTTGGCCTCCCCACCCCTACTTCCACTCCTTCTATCTTTCCCCTAAAATAAAATAAATAAAAAAGAAGGCTTTCACTATAGATTCAACCAATAAGCAGGAAACTTAAATGGATATTACTAAATGAAAGAAGGCAATCAGAAAAGGCTACATACTCTGTTTCCAATGATATAACCTGGAAAAGGTAAAACTATGGACACAGTTAACAGGATCAGTGATTTCGGTGGGGGTGAGGGGGCACAGTTAGGTGGTAGAGGGGGAAGAATATGCGGAGCACAGAGGATTTTTAGGGCAGTAAAACTATTCAGTATGATAGATACTATAGTGGTGGATACACATCATTACACATCTGTCAAAACCCAAAAGAATGTACAACACAAGGAGAGAATCTTAATGTAAACCATAGATTTTAGGTGATAATGATGTGTCAGTGTAGGTTCATGGATTGTAACAAATGTACTATAGCCATGCAGGACATCATTAGTGGGAATGGTTGTGTGTGGGTCAGGAAGTATATGGTCATTGTCTGTACTTTCTGCTCATTGTACTTTCTGCTCAGTTTTTTTTTTAACAGATTTTTTTTTGGGGGGTGGTCCCTGTCTGGGAATCGAACCCAGGCCCCAGCGTTGAGAGTGCCAAAGCCTAGCCACTACACCACCAGGGAACCCCCTCTACTCTTTTTATGTTAAGCTACAACTGCTCTAAAAAATAAAGTTCATTAATTAAAAAGGTAAAAATATGAACAATATGCTTATACTTGAAACAAATAATTTCCTAGGGAGAGGGAATAACTAAAACACTATCTCAATAAAAAATAGAAGACCTCAATATTCTAATATTCATTAAAGAATTCAAAGCAGTACTCAAAAATCTGCACAGCAAAAAACCAACACCAACACTCCCCCAAAACAGGCACAAATAGCTTTAGAAATTGTTGTGTCCAGCACAACACGGGCTGTGGGAAAATGAAAAGGGCGATGCAAAGTTAAGAAAGATAAGACAGTAGCCAAGAATAGATTATAAGCAGGGCCAAGGGGCCCCAGCCTCATGGACTGAGAGCCCAAAGTCAGGCCAACGCATAGCTTTTATTGGTGCGCATACAACTGGATTTTTCATGGGCTGTGAGTTACCTTGCCTAGCAGCCTGCTTTTTCCAAAAGTCCCCATTGTGTTTCAACATGCATTGTGTCTCTATGAGAACATATAGCCCCAAGGACTCAGAGTACCAAAACCACCCCAGGGGATTGACTCAGTACCCAAGTCATCTCTAAGGAAGCTTGACCGATATAGTTCTGTCAGGTCATCACTGGAGCAGCTGGGATACAAGGCAGCCAGGGGGAAAGAGATTAACCTCAGAGAGGGTGAGGGTCAATGCCTCACCTCTGTTGAGCCCAAGTTCTCTCCTGATGGCCCCTATGTGACTGTGCCTGTTTTAGATTGTTCCTCCCTTGAGACATCTTACCTGTCATTGACTAACCAGCCATCCTCCAGGGCCATACAGGGTGATGTGAGGTGTGCAAGTGAAGAAGGAACAGTACCCCCAAGAGAGGGTAAGTTCTGTCTCCTAGATATTCTATGCCTCTGTGTCCTCCACACTTAGCTCCTGCCTTAGGATGTCATGGGGAATGCATGAGGGGACAGACTGGTTGGCAGCTGGAGGGCAACAAGAAATGAGCTCTACCATTCTATCAATAAAGCCATACAAATATTATTGAGAAAGGAGAGAATAATCTTTTTTTAATTTTTATTTATTTATTTATTTATTTTGCTTTTTGGTATGTGGGTAGCTCCCTGGCTGGGAATTGAACCCAGGACGCAATGCTGACAGCACCAGCACTGAAGCCTTAAGCCACTACACCACCAGGGAACTCCAGGAGAGAATAATCTTAAAGTTATTTTATGAGGCCTTATAAGCCTTGAAACCAAAACACAAGAAAAGTAAGAGAATGGAAAAATCACAAGCAAACTTCTCTAGTGATAACATGATGGCATCTGTTTCTGTTAGGAGTCTGATTGAACAGAAATCTGACTTATCTCATACAAATTGGGACAGATTATCTATGAAGTTAGACTGTCCATTGTGAGAAATCTGACTTATGCATGACCACATGACTTGCTTTGTCTAAAAAAAAAAAAAAAAGAGTGAACATGATCTGGGGTATTTCTAGACAGAAACTCCAACAGCCAGTATATCTTCGCCATGGTTGCCAACAGTGTTTCCAGCTATTGTGTATTCTGCCAGCTTGGGTGCTGAAGTGAGGAAGATAATGCAGAACAGAGTCCCCAGGTGATCTAAGGTGGTTCACTCTAACAGAGGCATGTTGTTTTAAGCCACATAGGTTTGAGGGTTATTCATCACTACTAGGGTCTAGCCTATATTGATTAGTACAGCTGTGCAAAGGAATACTTTGCAGTCACTGACCAGAATGAGGTACAGCAACATGTACTGACTTAGATATGAGCACATTATATTTAATGAAAAAAGCAAATTGCAGAAAAAAATGCAGCATTTATCTTTGAAAGTGATAAAAGAAGGTTTGAAAACAAAACTTTTGAACACAGACATCTTTCTTCTAAATATAGTTAGTATAAAAACTAGCCTCATGCAAATGGGAAAACCCTAGAAACATTCTCCTTCATGCGAGGAAGACAAGATTATGCACTGTTATATATTAATATTCTGAAGCTATGGCAATTAGAAAAATGTATAAGGACAATGAGAGAATTCAGTGGCATGGCTGGGTAAAAAGAATATTAACATACTGAAAATCAACATACCATAATTTACTTGTATACATTTTGGAATTCCCACACTTCTTTGTTACTGATTTCTAATTTGATTTATTTATAGTCAGAAAACATCTTAGGGGTGGTTCACAGAAATGCTGGTTGTTATGAGGCTTACATGGATAAAAATGTAAAGCATTTAGCACAAGTATGCAACATTGCTAAGTGCTTGATAAGTACTGAGTTTATTTTTTATATCCTGGTTTGCCACATAGTTGGAACTTTTAAAATATTACTTCTCTACCGTTTACATTTCCTTGAAGTAGTATAGTAATCACACTATTACAATACACCTTGATGCCAGGGAGTCTCCCTGTGAATTAATAGCTTGACCCAGGCATCAGAACAAAAATCTATCTCAAAGTTGAAATGATGTTCAGAGAATAGGGAAAGAGGCTTACTGTATCAAACAATAACGAGAGTATTATTAAGGTCTGAGAATTCTATTTATGAGAAGAGGTGTCAGAAAAAAGACCTGTGTTTGAAGAAGGAATAGAAGAAGAACCTTGGGTTTGGAAGGGAGAAACCTCTTTTAGAATGGGGTAGCTTGATAGCTGCCTTCCTGGCTGGAGCATATGTGTCTGAACTGAAAAGCCACAGATCTCTTGGGAAGAATTTGGGCAATTCGACTGGAAAAAAAAAAGCAGCAGCAGCAGCTAAGCTCTCTCTCTTTACAACAGAATCTCTCCATTTTGGCATTACTGACATTTTGGGTCAGATAACTCTTTGTTGTGAAGGCTGTCCTGTGCATTTAACATCCACAGCATCTACTCACTAGATGGCAGTAGCAGTGCTCCCAGATGAGAACTTCAGATAACCACTTGGCACCAATACAATAGTAAACACAACCAGGCATTGAAATCCCACAGCATTTGATCATTCATATGACTCAGAAATATGCTGATCATTTTAAAAACTTATTAATTAAAATGGAAAGACAAAATTGGAAAAATCTAGAAAAAGTGTGCGCTTCTCCTCCTACCTTCAGTTTAACCAACAACAAACCTTAGTCCTGGAAAGAACTATTTTCCTAGGCAACCTGACTACAGCGCCACCACTAGTAAGTAGCAGGACCAGGTGCAGGAAATCTCCAACACAGTGCATTGAGGTGCTATCTTCAATCATGAATAAAGACTATTTAGATTTATTCTGTGTAATTCCAAAGACCAGAATTAGTACACACAGGAAGCCAATTTCAATTCATTATAAGGGAAAACATTAAAGTAATATGTCATTGTAATTGAGAGAGAAAAATATAACTTGATATAAACACAGGAGTGACAGAAACAGTGCATATTCTGGTGGAAGAGACCTTTGACAAAACGCTGAGTCGCTAATGATGTAGAAAATCTAAAGCGAAATTTTCATCAATTACCAATGGATCTCTGCTCAGAAATATGGCTCTCTCAGGCCTAAAAGAGTCATGAGCAGCCCTAGAGCTGTGTCGGTGCCTTCCGTACCAGCAGGGTTGGCCGGCCCCAGTGAAGAACGTGAGCATTACAGTCGCCACAGGTAAGCATGTATTTTACAGCCGGTGTCCGCAGCAATTCTCAACAGCCTCCAGGACGAAACTACAACTCCCATCAGACAGCGCGAATTAAGGTGGGCGGGGCACTTGTCGCGCGTGGGCGGCCCTGACCAATAACGACTGTCGTTACAGCGAACAGTTTGGCCGCGTTTGTAAAAGACCGCGGCAGGCGAAGAGAGAGGAGGTGAGGGCGGTCATCAGCGTGGGGCCCTGGGGCCGCGGGGGGGGGCCCAGGGCAGGTAAGGAGGCCGTGTTGACAGAAAGCGGGGGCAGTGGTGTGCCAAGGGTGTAGAGCTGGGAATCCCGACGGAGGGCTTGTCCAAGGAACTTAACGCCCTCCAGGTGATGCTTTTGCTTGGGCCTACTTAGACCGGAAGTGAGCCGTCGCGCAGGGAGGATGCCGGGAAGTAAGTCCCGGATGGTGTGTCTGGGGTCTGGCCCGTCCCGGAAGCCAGGCTGAGGTCCGTGGTCCTGGTCCCTGTCTCCGTCCTCTTCCTCAGACTCATTTCTGCGTTACCCTGGCAGCCTGTCTGCGACATTATGAGGCCTCTTGGGACTAGTGAAAGAAAGCACCCTGGACCAGGATTCGAGAATTCTGGCTTCTAGGCGTCCCCCTTCCTTTCACTTGTGGTTTGACAAGGAATCCAGCATATTCCAAACTCACGTTAGATTATCTGGGGCTGACTGTGAGATATTCATTCATCAAGTCAGTACTTTCAGTCCATTTCTTCATCTTAAAGATGAGTAAAATAGTACCTTTGTCACAGGATCACGGTGAGCAGTGCATGAGTAAATACATGGGAAAGGCTTACTTGTACTCAGTAAACGTTAGTAAGTTTTATGTTTTATATATAATGATCATTTGTTCTCTTCACTGTGCTTCACAAACATTAAACAGCATCCACCAAATTGTATAGTTCTTCAGCCAAGTAGTAGCTCAGTGAAAACCCAACACTTCCAGGGAACATTCATGGGTTAGCTCTTACAGCACCAATCCCTTTACACCATGGTGCTGAGGACTCCCTTTTACAGGCAGGATTCACAAGTTGTTACTTGTTTGTGTATGCCTTCAGTATAGAATCTAGTAAATGATATTAGTACATGTTTAAAATTAAAATATTAGAAAACAGTAAAATGTAAGTCTCCCCCCACTTTGTATTTCCCAAGTCCCATTTATTCTGTGTGTATGTGTTTGTATATTCCCGTCTTTTTTGAATCAGTAGCATCATATTATTATTATATTATATTTCACTCCACAGTATATCTTGCTACTTGCACGTTATCAGTACATATATACCGGTCTGATTCTTTTTACTAGTTTTGTATTGGCATATTGTATGATTACATCATAATTTAGTCAACTCTTAGACTGCTTCTGTTCTTGTGCAACTGTGGGTAACCCTGCGTGGAGTACCCCTGTATATACTGTGTGTACATGTGAGAATATAATTCATGAAATCTTAACACTGGTATTGCTAGATCAAAATATAAATTTTACATTTATTTTATTTACATCCCTTTGAAGAGGATATTGCACTTTACACTCCTACCCACAATATACAGTGCCTATTTTCTCCACATCCTCATAAATAAACATAATGGTAACATATATCTTTTTCATCAGTTTGCCAAAGTACTGTCTTGATTTAATTTACATCTTATTGTAAGGTTGAATTTTGGAAGTTAAAATAATTTTTTTTTTCATAAGCTGTCTTTTCATGCCCTTTTCTCATTTTTCTGGTGGACTTGTTTCTTTTTCCTTTTTAAAAAATTGATTTGTAAAAGTCTTAGGAAATCAGCTCTTTGGCATTTGCATTCCAAGTATTTTCCTTCTGTTTTTTTAATGACAGCTTTATTGAAATGTAATTAACATAACATAAAATTCACCCTTTTGAAGTGTTGTAATTCAGTGATTTTAGTATATTCAGTATAACCTTCCTGGAGTTGTATAACCTTTCATCACCCCAAAAAGAAACCTCATACTGATTTGCAGCCACTCCCAGTTCCCCCATTACTTCCAGCCCCCATTAATCTACTTTCTGTCTCTATGCATTTGCCTATTCCAGATATTACATTAAATGGAATCATATAGTGTGTGGGGCTTTTTGTGTCTGGCTTCTTTTGCTTAGCATAATATTTCAAGGTATGGCCAAACAATAATCCATTGTATGGATATATCACATTCTGTTTATTCATCAGTTGATGGACATTTAGATTAATTCTACTTTTTGGCTATGATGAATAATACTATTACGAACATTCTTGTACAAATTTTGTAGGTTTCAGTTATCTTGGGCATATATTCTTTTGGGAATTAATGGTAAAACTCTTTAATGTTTTGAGGAACCATCAGTTTTCCAAAGTGCCTATGCCATTTTACAATACCATCAGCAATAAATGAGGGTCCCCATTTTTCTGTATTCATGTCAACATTTGTTATTGTTTGTCTTTTTTAGTCATCTTAGTGCTTGTGAGGTGGCATCTCATTGTCATTTTGATGTGCATTTCTTTAATGACATGATGCTGAACATCTTTTCATCTGTTTATGGCAATTTGTATATCTTTGGAGACATATCCATTCAGATCCTATGTCCATTTTTAAATTGGGTTGTTTGTCTTTTTATTTTTGATTTTATTTTAAGAGTTCTTTATATATTCAGGATACAAGTCCTTTATCATATATATGACTTGCAAATATTTTCTCCCCTTGTGTAGATTGTCTTCTCACTTTTTTCATGGTGTCCCTTGAAGCACTAAAATTTTTAATTTTGATAAAGTCTAATTTTTCTATTTTTTTCTTTTGTCACATGCTTTTGGTGTCATGTGTAAGACACCATTACCTAATCTAGGGTCATGAAGATTTACTCCTGTATTTTCTTCTAAGAGTTTTATACTTTTAGGTCTTATATTTATGTGTATGACCCATTTTGAATTAATTTTTGTATGCAGTGTGAGATAAGGGTCTAACTTCATTCTTTTGCAGTTGTATACCTAGTTGACCCAGCACCATTTATTAATAAAACAATTCTTTCATCATTAAATGATCTTGTCATCCTTCTGGAAAATCAGTTGGTTATAAATGTGAGGGGCTATTTCTGAACTCTCAATTCTTTTCCATTGATTTGTATGTCTATCTTTATGCTAGTACTATATTACTTTCCCCCCACCCCCGCAGCTTTATTGAGATAGAATTGACATAACATTGTGTAAATTTAAGGTATACAATGAGTTGATTTGAGACACTTACATGTTGCAAAATGATACCACCATAGTTTTAGCTAACACCTCCATCATGTAATTACCATTTCTTTTTGGTGGTAAAAACTTTTACAATCTACTGTCTTAGCAACTTTCAAGTGTATAATACAGTATTATTAATTGTAATCACCCTGCTGTACATTAGATCCCTAGAACTTATTCATCTTATAACTGGAAGTTTGGACCCTTTGACTGACATCTCCCCATTTCTCTCACCTGCCCCCCAACCACCCCCTACCACCATTTTATTCTCTTTCTATGAGCTTGACTTTTTTAGATTCTACCTAAAAGTGATGTTATACAGTATTTATTCTTCTCTGTCCACATTGTCTTAATTTACTTTATAGAAAGTTTTGAAATCAGGAAGTATGAGTTTTTCTACTTTGTTCTTCTTTCTCAAAGCTGTCATGCCTTTTCTAGGTCCCTTGCATTTTCATATGAATTTTAGGATCATCTTGTTAATTTCTTTTAAAAAGAGATATCTTGGATTTTGATAGAAATTACATTGTATCTGTAGATCAATTTGAGGAATAGTGCCATCTTACCAATATTAAGTCTTCTGGTCCATGAATATGAGATGTCTTTCCATTTTTTTAGGTCTTTAATTTTTTTCAATGATGTTTTATAGTTTTCATGTACATGTCTTGTACTTCTTATGTTGTTCAGTTTGATTTTGTCTCTGAACTTAGCTTATTGTGGTACTTATTTTCATGCAGAAAGTTTCTGTTTTTATATACTCAAATATTATCTGTTTTAATTTTAAAACGGGCAAAATATTTAAATAGCTATTTCCCCAAAGAGATAAACACGTGGCTAAGTGAAGTATTGCTCAACATCATTATTCATTAGAGAAATGCAAATTAATAACATGTTGGCCGGGAAGTGGAGAAACAGGAACTCTTCTTATGGTGCTAGTGTGAATATAAAATGATACCGCCAGTTTGGCAGTTTCTTAAAAAGTTAAATAGAGGGTTTCCCTGGTGGCCTGGTGGCTAGGTAGCTAGGTGGCTATTTTTTCAGTGCGCTCACTGCCATGGCCTGGGTTCGCTTCCGGATCAGGGAACCAACCAAAAAAACAAAAAGTTAAATAGAAACTTAGCATACGACCAGGCAATTCCATCTAGGTATCTGCCCAAGAAAAATGAAGACGGTTGTCTACATAAAGACTTACATGTTAATGTTCTTAGCAGCAGTGTTCATATTAGCCAAAAATTGGAAACAATCCAAACATCTCTCAGCTGTGAATGAATAACCAAAATGATATAGCCATATGATGAAATACTGTTCAGTAACATAAAGGAATAAACTACGGATACATGCTATAATATGGTTGAACCTTGAAAACATTATGTTAAATGAAAAGAAGCCAAAACACAAAAGGCCACATATGGTATGATTCCATCTAAATGAAATGTCCACAAAAGGTAAATCTATAGAAATAAAGTAGATTAGTGATTGCCTGGGGTTGGAAATGGTAATTGACTGCAAACAGTAAGAGGGATCTTTTGGGGATGATTAAAGTATTCTAAGACTGGATTGTAGTGATGGGTGCCCAATTCTATAAATTTTATTTATTTATTTATTTTTTAGTATGTGGGTAGTTCCCTGGCTGGGACTCGAACCCAGGCTGCAGCGTTGACAGCTCCAACGCCGAAGCCTTAAGCCAGTACACCACCAGGGAACTCCTATAAATTTAATAAATATCATTGAATTGTACACTTGAAATGAGTGAGTTTTATAGTATGTAAAAATATACCTCAATAAAGAGTGTTTGGCCAATTATATACCCATGCTGTAGGTATTCTTGACAACTCCCTGTGTAATGACATTAGTACTGTTTCACCTTCTTGCAGTTGTTACAGAAACAACCATTTCCATATCAATTTCTGTCAAATATTTCTCAATATTTGTTAAAGATTTAGATTCCTATTCTGAAAAGAATGAGTCATTTTGTCTTTGTATAACTTTAATATTTTTCCTGTTTTACTTATAGACTGCCAAGATCTCCACTTAGGCAGTGGGAATCTTCTTTGTGAAACGTTGGGCAGGAGTTTTGCCATTGGCTGTCCCAGAAGGAGGATGCAGAGTGTCTGCATTGTTATACCATGGAGTTCAAATTTCAGAAGACTTTGAGTTAAGCAGTGACATTTACCCTGTAAATGATTATGTCTTCTCCTGTCCTCTATGATCATCACAAACTAATGAAACAGCTTTTAGGTCTTACGAATTTAGGTTACACTGTGTTTTTGGATGCTTTGGTGGCTGATACAGGTAGGATGGGGTGGGTTTTGTGAGGAATGTGGAAGGGAAAGAACTAATCTTTTCCATTCTCCAGCCCTCGCTCAAGTTAAACATTGTGTATGTAAAGATTAGGTTAACTATGGAGTTCCCTGGTGGTGTAGTGGCTAAGACTTCGGTGCTGTCAACGCTGCGGCCTGGGTTTGATTCCCAGCCAGGGAACTACCCACATTAAAAAAAAAAAAAAAAAAAAAATTAGGTTAACTAATTTTGGTTGTTGTATAGAACAGGATTGAACCTATAGAAATGCTTTAGTTGTTACATTAGTATATTAAATAATATATAGAGATATGAAAGGCAGTGTTTCCTCCACTTTTGTTTGAAGATTTAAATTGATATTCTTTGTGAGGGTACAGTTTGAAAATAGTCGGTAGTTTCTTTACATTTCACTCTGTACTAAATATCACAGGTGATTTTAACATTTTGTGTGTTTGTAAATGTATACTCATGCTGATGGGCTTATTGCCTTTTCTAGGGGCCTGTGAAAAATGGAACCAAACTCTCTAAGGACTAAAGTCCCAGCTTTCTTATCTGATTTGGGGAAGGCCACATTGAGGGGCATCAGAAAATGTCCTCGATGCGGCACATACAATGGAACCCGGGGACTGAGCTGTAAGAACAAGACATGTGGAACCATATTTCGCTATGGTGCACGGAAGCAGCCTAGTGTTGAAGCTGTCAAAATCATAACAGGCTCCGATCTGCAGGTCTACTCAGTGCGGCAAAGAGACCGGGGCCCCGATTACCGATGCTTTGTGGAGCTAGGTGTTTCAGAGACGACAATCCAGACAGTAGATGGGACAATCATCACTCAGCTGAGCTCTGGACGCTGTTATGTCCCTTCCTGCCTGAAAGCTGCCACCCAGGGTGTTGTGGAAAACCAGTGCCAGCACATCAAGCTGGCAGTGAACTGCCAGGCAGAGGCCACACCTCTGACTCTAAAGAGCTCAGTCCTGAATGCAATGCAGGCCTCCCCAGAAACCAAGCAAACCATCTGGCAGTTGGCCACAGAACCCACAGGTCCCCTTGTACAGAGAATTACTAAAAACATTTTGGTGGTGAAATGCAAGGCAAGCCAGAAGCATAGTTTGGGGTATTTACATACATCCTTTGTGCCGAAAATCAGTGCCAAAAGCTTGCCTGAGCGCCGTTTCTTCTGCTCCTGCCAGACTCTGAAATCGCACAAGTCGAATGCCTCCAAGGATGAGGCAGCCCAGAGATGCATTCATTTCTTTGCTTGTATCTGTGCCTTTGCCAGTGACGAGACATTGGCTCAGGAATTCTCAGACTTCCTAAATTTTGATTCCAGCGGTAGGTGGTATGGTTGACACACTCTGTTTTTCTAAAATGGCAATGAAAAATTTCCACTGATGGCATTTGGAGATTGCCCTAGCAACCTTCAGAAGCAGTTGCTAGATAATTCAAATGAAAAGCTTTAATCCCAATCAGCACTTGCATAAAGTTTGGTTGGTTGGTTAGTTGGTTGGTTGGTTGGTTGGTTGAAATTAATGATCAAAAGAATTGGACATTGTCATTGAGACTGAATCTAGCAAAGCTAGCTTTGCCTTAATTTTTTTTTTTTACTCTTCCATGGATGCCCTATGTTAATAAAAACAACAAAATATTTTTCTTTTATTTTGGCTTGTTTGCTTGTTTCTTATCTTTGAAAATGGGGAAAACAAGTACCTTGTTCAAAAGAAGACCTTTAAAAGTTTCTACATCACGTCTTCTGTTGTTAACATGTTCTTATCTTGTAGACACGTTTTCATCTCTTAATAATCTTTAGTGGGCAGCAGCTCCCAACTTTTTAGTTTTGCATTTCTCTGTAGAGCCTTCTATCAAGTTAATGTTCTGTGAACAAAAACATGCTTTGGGCAGTTCTTTAAAGAAACTGGTTTTTTTACAGGTCCACGGTCTCTTTTTAAATCACATTTATTGGGGTGGTATTGGTTAATAACATTATATAAGTTTCAAGTGTACAGTTCTGCAATACATCATATGTATATTGCATTGTGTTCACCACCCAGAGTCAGGTCTCCTTCTGCCACCATATATTTGACTTTCTTTACCCTCTTCATCCTCCCCCGATAGCCCTTCCTTTCTGGTAATCTTCAAACTATTATCTGTGTCTATAAGTTTGTTTGTTTTTGTCCATTTGTTGCTTTCTATTTTATATCCCACATATGAGTGAAATCATATGGTTCTTGTCCATTTACATCTCCCTTATTTCACTTAACATGATACTCAAGATCTATTCATGTTGTCGCAAATGGCAATATTTCATCTTTTCTTATGAGTGAGTAGTATTCCATTGTGTACATATACCACATCTTCGTTATGCAGTCATCCTTAGGTTGTTTACACATCTTGGCTACCACGAATAATGCTGCACTGAGCATAGGGGTACATACATCTTTGTGAATAAATGTTTTCAAATTTTTCCGATAGATATCCAGAAGCGGGATTGCTGGGTCATATGGTAGTTCTATTCTTAATATTCTGAGAAAACTACATAATATTTTCTATACTGGCTATGCCACTTTACATTTCCACCAGCTGTGTATGAGGATTCCTTTTTCTTCACATTCCCTCCAACACTTGTTATTCCTTGTCTTATTGATAATGGCCATTCTAACAGGTGTGAGGTGATATCTCATTGTGGTTTTGATTTGCATTTCAAAGGAACTTATTTTCATGCAGGCAATTATTCCATTGTTGAGGATTTAGATTTTTATAAATGAATTTTTCTCTACCTAAGGACCCATCCTTAAATAGTATTAATAATTCAAAAATCTGTTATATTTTAGGTCTTAAAGAGATTATTGTGCCTCAGTTGGGTTGCCATTCAGAATCAACAGTATCAGCTTGTGAATCTACTGCCTCTAAGGCAAAGAAGAGGAAAAAAGATGAAGTATCTGGTGAGAAGCTGTTTGGTTTGTTTGACATTATCTTTGAAGATTGTTTTACAGTATTTTATGTGTTTGAATCTTAGCAATTACAAGTAGTAGTTTTTATGTTTTTATTCCCTTGAAGAAGTTTTACCATCTATTTGATGATTCTTTGTCCAGTAAGGTAAGAGTTTTACTGGCCAAATAGAAGATCCAATCAAACTCCACTCTTATTATTGAATGTATTTGTTCATCTCGTAAACATTCAGACTAGTTTTATAACGTTAACCTGCCTTGGGACAGTGTTATGAGATATTTACCCATAGAGTGTTTTAAAAAACTTGGAGTTCCCTGGTGGTGCAGTGGCTTAAGGCTTCAGCGCTGGCACTGTCAACACTGCGGCCTGGGTTCATTTCCCAGCCAGGGAACTACCCACATACTATAAAAAACTGTGACAATGGTTAAATATATTTTCCACACTAATTTAGGAATTACTATAATCCCAGACTCACTAGTGAACAGAGAAATGTAAATGTTTTAGAAGTACAAAATTAAAATAAGACTTTGCTACCAGATTAACAAAAATTTTTTAAATGATAAGATCACAGGCAAGGTAAATTTCATGTTCTCCAGCTTGGCTAGTGTAGTGTAAATTGCTATAATCATTTGTAAAAGTAGTTTGCAGTTATCTCTTAAGAACCTTAAAAATGTTCCTACCCGTAGGGAGTATTATTGGAGATGGATCAGGTGGTCATGCACAGATATTTTGGTGCTGGGAAGTTGGAAAGAGGTGGAAAAAAAAAGTAACATGATTCTTTTTGTGTTTTTAAGAGGTAATTCTAGCATCAGTATAGAGCAGAGTTTGTTGTTAAATGTTTATATAATGGTCTTTTCCAAGAAAACTTGAAATTCAAAAAATAAAGCTCCTACCCTTTAACACAGTAGTCCACTTCCACAGTAGTCCACTTCTACATAATCTTTTTTAAGGAAATAATCCTTTGTACAAGGAAAGCATTTTGTCTAGAGATGCTCATTTTATGGTTATTTGTAATATTGAAAAATTAGAAACAACTAAGGGCCAACCACTGAAGATAGTTAAATGGACCATGATAATGCCTCTTTGATAGACAGCAACCATTAAAAATAATTATGATGAATTTGGAGAAATGTTTAGATCACTCAGGTAGCCAGATGAACTACAGAATGCTCAAACTTGACTTTCAGATAAACAATAATTTTTAGTATAAGTATCTCCCATGCATTATTTGGAACATGCTTATGCTAAAAAAGTATTCATTTGTTTGAAATTTTAAAATAAAATTGGCAGTCCTGGTAAAATCACAGCTACTTAAAATTGCAAAATCAGCAAAACAATCTATTTGTGGAAAAAAATGGAAGATAGTTCACCAGAAAATTAATAGTGATTGTCTGAGAGGTGGAAGCAATGTGTGAATTTTTTTCTTCCTTTCACTTCCGGTTCTCCCCCATTTTCTATAAAGAGCTTCAGAAAAACTTAAAATATTGTGTATAAAGGCTAATACTAGTTACCTCTAGAAACTGAAGGTAATTTAGAAATTAGCAAAGACTTTTTATATACTTTATTATTTTTTAATGTATTTTAAAGACTCAGTGTCAAATTGATTGATATTCTACAGACATGTTATTAAACACGGTCATGATTTGTGGTTTAGGTACACAGACGAACAGTTCACTGTTGCCTCAAGATGCAGTGAGCGGTAATCTAAGGAAAAGTGGCCTGAAAAAGCCTATGGTTGCTTCTTCATTAAAAAGGCAGGGTAAGTTTCCCTGTCCCTGAGTAGGCTAAAGAGATGGAAAATCATCTGAAAGAAGCTAAAAGCAATAAATCCAAAGAAATGTTACATATTGTCCCCCAAGGAATGCTAGGGTAAACACTAGTAGGCACTGAAGTTGAGGTCTGTCCTGTCCTCTTGGTCTTAAATCATGCTCAAATCAAATTGGGTCTTTTAAATAACATGCAACAAAAATTGTTTTGGCAGCAGGTATTTTGTAAGGTTTTTCCTTTTTCTTTATTACACACATGCAGTAGGTATGGAGATTTAAAGTTGAAGAAGAAACATGTTTTATAAGTATTTGTTGAAAAAGACAAATATACCTAAAAGCAAGGGCATAGCCATCAGTCTGTATTTAATTTGAACATAACACATATATATGAGTATATCACTTTTCTACTGAGAATAAGCTTGGACATTTGGGGATCAAATGTCCTTTTTTAACCTTTCCTTATATATCATATGAAAATAGTTTAGTTCAATTTTGGTAGTATTTGTTGAATACTTGCTATGATCTGGTTAGCCATGTAATATAGAGGGGTGATTAAAAACTACACATCATCCCTCTCCTCATACTCTGATTTTTCTAATTCAAATTTTTATTTGTTAATATTTAGGAACTTTTTTTGTATTATAAAGGAATTTTAGCATTTTTTGAATTGTTTAATTTATTGGGGTGACATTTGCCAGCAAAAATTACATGAGTTCCAGGTGTATAATTCTACAATACATCATCTGTATGTTGTGTTATGTGTTCATCACCCAGAGTTAGTTCTCTTTCCATCACCGTATAGTTATACTCTGATTTTTAAGACCAGTACATTAATATATAATAATATAAGACCAAATCTTAATTAACTAATTAAGAACTTACATATTTTAGGAATAAATGTTTTTGGAAAGTCAGGAAGTAAACAGATCAAATGTATCAAGTAGAAGATTTTTAAGTTTTCATCACTTCCTTTGGCACAAAAAAGAAAGAAAACAGCTTTTAATCTAAATTATCACTATATGCTTTTATCTATGAGAATTTTAATTTCAAATGAATTGTAGTTATGGCATTGGTATATGTCTATAAAAGAATACCTGAGACATGTGAAGACATTTCAGGAAAAACAGTGGAATAGAATGGTGGGTCTCTGCATACACACATATTAATCAGATCTCTAAAACAGCCATTAACATTAGTATTGAAAGGCTGCAAACTTTCTGTGGTTACTAATCTTGAGCTTTTTAGTATCTCAGAGCTTTTCATTTCATTTCTCCTAAATTAATTCTCTTTATTTATTTATTTATTTATTTTTAAAATTCATTTTTATTGTTAGACTTATTGGGGTAACATCTGATAGCAAGGATTACTAGGTTTCAGGCATACAATTCTACAGTACATTGTCAACTTGTCCTAAATGAATTCTTAAAAAGAAAACCTAGAATCTTCCATTTCACTTAATTTCTTTGAATTTCAGCTTCTTATTTTTTATCTGTACAAACTCCTTAGCTTTTTCAAAATTCAATTAAGTATTTATTCTGTAAGATAAAAGTTCTAAAGAGGTTTTTTTTGTTGTTGTTGTTGTTGTTGTGGTTAGCCTGTGGTCAGCTGTTAGATGAAGCACAGGTGACCTTATCCTTCCAAGACTGGCTGGCCAGTGTTACAGAACGTATCCATCAAACCATGCACTATCAGTTTGATGGTAAGTATTGGTAACCCAACTGGGCTGTTGCTGAAAGTAGGAGAAATTGAAGTCATTGTGCTAATTCTGTTTTGATAGAAAAAGTAACTGAACTTGACTGCAGAGTGCATTGAGCCACAAAAAAGTAATCTGTGTGAATGAAAGGAATAATCATGTAATTTAAATGCATGATTAGCAAAGTGAGTTTAGAGGTGGAAGAGGAAAAGTGCAGCAAATAATAAGTAAAGGTAGATTAGATAGCTTTGGTCTTTGGGGGTGTGTGTGTGTGTGTGTGTGTGTGTGTGTATGATATGTATGTGATAAGGGAGATACCAAAGCCTTAGAACAGCAGTTCTCAACCTGGGATCGCGACCCCTTTGGGGGTCAAACAACCCTTTCACAGGGGTCGCCTAAGATAATCGGAAAACATATGTCAGATATTTACATTACGATTCATAACAGTAGCAAAATTATAGTTATGAAGTAGCAACGAAAATAATTTTATGGGGGTCACCACAACATGAGGAACTGTATTAAAGGGTTGCAGCATTAGGAAGGTTGAGAACCACTGCCTTAGAAGATCATTTTCTCAAACTTAACATTGAAACATGGGCACGGGTGGGGGGGTAAGTTTAGAGAAAATCTGAACATGTGAGACTAAAATAGTTATATAATATTACATAGACATAGTAAGGAAGATTGGAGAACACAGGCTGGGATTGGGTGTGATTGTGATAGCCTTATAGAACCTCAACAATTTCAGAAGCGGACTGTCCAACCAGTCCTTGCCCATTGCCATAAAAGCATCCTTGATGGATGGTTTCCAGGCTTTGTCCAGTAATGAGAAGCTCACCACTTTTTGAAGTAGATCATAACATGTTTGAGTGTGATAGCTGTGAGGAAGATCTTCCTCATGCTAAGTGTATGTGTTTGTTTATAATGCTTCCTGTTCATTCCAGTTCTGCACTCTAGCCATACGGAATAGGTGTGTTCCTGTTTCCAAATAACAGTCCCTGCCACTGCACACACATAGCCATTGCCCTGCCTGACAGATCTCCCCTTTTTCAAGCATACAAACTCAGGTCTTCAAGCACTTCTCATGGCATATGTACAGACCTCATATAATTTATCTTTTTTTTTTTTAAAGTGGGTAATTCCCTGGCTGGGAATTGAACCCAGGCCGCAGCATTGACAGCGCTGAAGCCTTAAGCCACTACACCACCAGGGAACTCCACATTTAAAAAATAAAGTATCCCAAACTGAATAGTAGCAGCCTGATGGCATACACTCAATAAAAGAAGATAAGTGTTAAAGGATTAAATAGTTATGACTTCATGGTGAGAATAAGGGACAAGAATGGAGGTGTTAATATATATGCTTAGTTTTATTTATATTAATTCAGAATAAATAAAACTTCAGAACTTACTTTTTAGAAAAATAAAATCAGTTAAGGAGGGTTAAAGTAAAAGTCTATGTTTTTCTTTTCTTTTCTTTACAAATTTTATTTATGGTTTGTTTAAAATAATATAATGAATACCTACTAATCCACCTCCCAAAATGGAAAATAGAACATTGACAATAATGTAAACTGTACACTGTGGTCCTTCTCCATCCTATCCCTTTACCATTCTCTTACCATCTCCATTACCATCACCTTTGTCCAGGTCATCATCACCTCTCTCCTGGACTGTGAGTCCATCTCTTTTATGAGGGCTTTTCAAGATTAATTTGTAAATCTAAACTCTAGCATCATGTCAGCTGAGTTCTGGTGAGTTAGTACTTCTTTTAGAACTGTAATGATCTCTGTATGTAGCCCATAATCTAATTTCAAGATGAAAGCTATTACAATTTCTTTGTGTGGTGACTTCTCTAAACTGCCCAGATATTAATATTTTAGCACCTCATAAGCAGTGACAGTTTTGTCATTGACATTCTGCATTCAATAAAGTAGGCAGTAAAGTAAATCATTTGAAAGAATGTAAAGTCTCTCTATGGAATGCTAGAAAATCTTTCATTTTAATTTCCTTTGGCTTGACTTTTGTTTCAAAAAGGTATCTGAAGTGTCTTTTTTTTTTTTTTTTTTTTTTTTTGCTTTTTGGTATGTGGGTAGCTCCCTGACTGGGAATCGAACCCAGGCCGCGGCGCTGACAGCGCCAGCGCCGAAGCCTTAAGCCACTGAAGTGTCTTTTAAAGTCTTTTTTTTAAGAGACATTCTTTAAGTTGTATGTTTATCCATGGGATTCTGGATGTTTTCCCTCTGCTGGGGCTAGGTAGCCCAGATTTTATTTTTATTTATTTATTTATTTATTTATTTTTGCTTTTTGGTATGTGGGTAGCTCCCTGGCTGGGAATCGAACCCAGGCCGCAGCGCTGACAGCGCCAGCGCCAAAGCCTTAAGCCACTACACCATCAGGGAACTCCGGGGTTTTTTTGTTTGTTTGTTTGCTTATTTATTTATTTATTTATTTTTCCAGAGTTTTAAAGGAAAACTCAGAACTCTTTCCATCCCTCCCTAGAACACTTTCTATTGACTTTTTGTTGATGTAGTGTCTTACAAGTATCTTTAAGAGGATTATTAAGTACTTTCAAACATTTTACCTGCCTGGAGTTCATATTGGATAAGTACTGTCCTAATTTTGTGATCCCTGGCATTCATGGTCCTGACCATCTGAGAGAGAGCATGTAGTTACTTCACTTAGACATAAATGCATATAGCAGATGCCTGGGGATAGTAAGCAGGGGTGAATCAAGGTAGCCTTCTCAACTCCATCTCATTGTTCTCATGTCATTTCATATACCCTTTCAAGGGAAAATCTGTGCTGTGGTGATGTTTACAAAATTGGGGATTTGAAGTTATCCTTGGTGCATGATGGAATATTTTTTTATGACCTTAAGGGATCAAGAGAAGGGTTTAATTAAAAAAATAGTAGGGCTGATGACAGTGCTTAACTTATAAAGGGCAATCAGAGGGAGTTCCCTGGTGGTGTAATGGCTTAAGGCTTCGGCGTTGGTGCTGACGGCGCTGTGGCCTGGGTTCGATTCCCAGCCAGGGAGCTACCCACATACCAAAAAGCAAAAAAAAAAAAAAAAAAAAAAAAAAAAAAAAAAAAAAAAAAAAGGCAATCAGAGCCTTCTTTTTGCCTCTATATAAAGAACTCTCAATAGTAGTTTTAGTTATTTATTGTCCCTCAATTCCATTTCTTACATATCAGAAAGTCCACTGAGTTTCTTTAAATGAGTTTCTTCTTATTTCCTAAAGGCAAACCAGAGCCACTGGTGTTCCACATTCCTCAGTCCTTTTTTGATGCCCTGCAACAGAGAATATCTATAGGAAGTACAAAAAAACGGCTTCCCAACTCCACCACAGGTATGGGATTTTTTCACCAGGAATAGCAACAGATGTTTTGATCTTAGCGAATTATGCCTGGAAAAATTGTGTGGAATTTTCAGGATTAGGACTTCTAATCATAGGCTGAGAGCATGAAGCCTTAGCCCATCAGCTTTGAAATAATAATCACACTCTTCAAAGACCCCATACTTACTCTAATGCAAGTTAATGGAACAATCCAGAAAGTACAGATTTAGTAAAAGAACAGCAATGAAGTGCAATGAAGATGCCCACCAAGAAGTTTGATATTTTCTAGATATGAACCATTTCAACAAAAGAATTGTAGGCTTCAGTCATTATTTGGGCTGACTTCTTGGAAGCATATTACAGTATATATCAAAAACTAAAACTTTTTTTTTTTTTTTTTTTTTTTATAAATCTATATAGTTTTATTAAGACAAAAACAGACTGTGGTATGAAGTGTACATTTAAAGTTTTCACAGAAACCTAACACATGCCTAAAAAGATTTTACAATGGAGTCTAGATACATACAGGTCTAGATGATGTCAAGAACTGATAGATCTCAAAATTCAAGACAGTATTTTGGGTGTTAGTTAATTCTTAGGATT
>PVJL010004399.1:0-130363 GCA_004026885.1 Lyroderma lyra
GCAGGCCGGGTCTCTGCCTGCTTGGGTCTCGGGCTGCCGAGTCCCTGAGTAAATATTTGTTGGATGTCTTAATGCACTGAAGAGCTGGTCCGGTGCTCTGACCAGCGCTGAGGGAGCTCGGAGGGGCCCAGGCGACCCAAGCTGGGGCCCAAGGAGCCTCTCCCAGTGTCTCAACCATGAGAGGAAGTTGCAAGACAGCCATTTCTGTACACAGTTCAGCTCGTTTTGGTCAACTTTCCCAGCTCGTGGTCTGAGGCCTGGGCTTTACCACTTGCCCTGTCACTCCCCATGGGAACCAGTTGCTAGGAAAGTGGAGGGGGGAACATTCCTTTATTTTAGAGCGTTTTTGGGTTGAGGTTGAGGGGTCTTCAAGTTCAGGGGTACATCCCCTGTGTGGACTCAGCTTAGAGGACGTAGCACCCACATTTCCTGTTGCCCGCTTACCTTGTAATTGCAATAGCACCCGCATCAGCCACCCCAGTGGAGGCCGAGGGCTGCCCGGCCCTCCACCACCCCAGGCCCGCGGGGCCTTCCTGTCACTCTGCAGGGCCCTGCCCTACAGGGCCACCCACTTGTCCACTGGGGTGGGGCAAGAGCACTGCCATATGCTGTTGGTAGGAGGGTAAATGGGTACAACTTTCATCCAGGGCAATGTGACTATCTATCACCCATCTATCTATCATGTATCGTCTATCTATTTATCATCTATCTCAAAATTTTAAAGACAGTACACCGAAAACTAATACAATATTATATGTCGATTATATCTCAGTAAAGTAATACATCACTTTGGACATCAAAAGGAGTGAGTCAAAAATCCCCGTGCACCTTTGCTGTAACATCTAAATTAGTGATCTCCATCCCAATGGGTTAAGATAGACGTGTAATTTTCGGTATTATTTATAACTTAAAGGCTTTTTAATTCCAGTTACGTAAGGTCTGACACTCTGTGTCTCGTCTACAGGGAGGTGCACAGGGGTTTCTGACTCAGCTCGTATTGGGCTGTAGTGAGTTTCTTTAACGTATCAATCTCTTGGCCATCAAGATTAGCCTTGCAAAGTTAACTACAGACAAAGGAGAATTTAAAGTATTTTAGTTTCCCTTTAAATATTTACTTTCACAGAAGTAAGCCTTTCTCCTACATTGTTTTCATCAATGGCAGAAAAATGTGTTTTGTTCTTGGCTGTTGAAGGGCGCTTCTTAAAAGACAAGTGAACAGGAGGGTGTGAGAGCCACCTCTGAGCCTGGGCTGCCGTCAGGCCAGCCGGGAAACGACGCTTAAATCCCCTTCCACCTACTCCTGCCCGGCGGACGCTCCCTTCTAGCTCTTAGGCAAAAAAAAAAAAAAAAAAAAAAAAAAAAAAAAAAAAAAAAAAAAAAAAAAAAAAAAAAAAAAAAAAAAAAAAAAAAAAAAAAAAAAAAAAAAAAAAAAAAAAAAAAAGAAACAAACAAACAAAAAAGCACTGCCTTTTGACCTAGCGGTTTAACTTTGGGAATTTTTCCTGGGCACACATTTGCATATGTGTAAATTAGCAAGTTTTATTGATTGTAGTATTATTTGTAATCGCAAAAGACTGGAAACAACCCCAGTGTCCATCAAGAAAGGACTGGTTAAATAAATGTTTAGCAATCGGCCTGCTGTGCAGCAATGACCACGGGCCTCAGCTACACACATCCAACGGTGGGAAAAGGAAGCAGGACCCAGAGGAATACTTCCATTACGATTCTCTTCATGTAAAGATGAAAATCTGTTACAGTAAAAACTTAGCTCTGTTGTTAGGGATATTTACCTAAGTGGTAAAACTATAAAGAAAAGCCAGGAAATAATTATTGAAAAAATTAAGATGATGTGACTTCTGGAGAGAGAGAGGGTTCGGTTAGGGGGCATTTGGGGGATGCTTCTGGAGTGTTGGAAATATTTTCTGTCTTAACCTGGAGGGTGGTTACATAAGTATGAGCTTTGCAATTGCTCTTTACATTGTACATAAATGTTTTATGCGCTCATTCACGTGAATGAGGTCTCTCATGATCTAAAAATGTCACAGTCCATTCAAACCGTGGACTACAGTCGTTAGAAAGAATAAGACAGCTCTGTGTGCATGGACGTGGAATGGATTTAGGGAAAAGAAACAAACAAACCCAGAGGGGAGTACAGTGTGTTGAGTACGCTACCTTCTGTGTAAAATTAAAAGAAAAAACAGAATGTATACGCCTCTGGGCTTGTGTGTGCCGATACTATCCCTAGGAAAACGCGAGTCAGGTGAAGTGCAGGGCAGAGAACCTGGGGAAGGTGGACTGAACAGCTGCTTCTATTTTTGTACCTTTTGAGTTTTGTACCATGTGCATTCATGACCTATTCAAAAAATAAAACAATTAAAAAGACATCTTTTTTTTGGCCTCGAATTCCCTGGAGTCCCCAAGGCTTACTGGTTTCAAACTGATCTCTTGTTGACAAGAATGAGAGCCGCAGCTCAGGCACGAGGCCACGGTGACCTCCGGCCAGTTGGGGACCCTCTCGGAGCCCCATCTCCTCCACGGCAAAAGAAGGAAGCCAGGCATGTGCTCCCCTGAAGTCCCGTCGCCCGCCACCCCATCTCTCCCTTCCCTCCCTTCTGTCTCCCCTTTGCTGCCACTGTCACCCCATCCTCTCCCGTGCCTGAGGTCCCCACTGCCCACTTCCCTCCTTTGGTCCTTTGTCCTATTTTGCTTCTCTTTCCCTCCGGTCCCCACTGTCTGTCTTTCCTGCCCTCTCCATGCCTGGCTTCTCAGACTGTCTCCTGTCTTCCTTCTGCTTCCTTCCCTCCTAGCTAGCATCCAGCCCTTCCTAGAGACCCAGAAGGCCGAGTTTTGTGACCCTGGGCGAGCCACGGACCTCTCAGACCTCAATGTAACAGATCACAAGGGTGGAAGAAGCCTCCAGGGTAATGCTGGGCATTCAGAAAATCGTTTCCCTCCTTTTTAAGGAGGTGTTAGCTCCGGAGTTGTGGGTGACCAGACCCTTCCTGCTCTGCTTGGAATGGCTTAGAATCTGGGTCCTGCTGTTCCGAAGACTTTGACTAACAGCAGATCCCTGGGGAGGTGAGGTCTCAGGCAGAGGCTTCTGGTGCACTTTGGGGAGAGGGGAAGTGGGAGGAAGGATGGGGAGGTCTTGTTGGTGTGTGAGTGGACAGAAAGTGAAAGCCATTTTGCCCATTTTCAGAGGTTTGGGGACCTGGACCTTTTGGGGGCTTTCTTCCTTAGGTCCCTTGAGCTTGGCCAGTCTTAGGACAATGGACTTTCTGTCTTGTCCTGGGTCCCTTGAGACTCAGGCCTTGGGAACACATAGCCAACCCAGTGTGCTGCCTGTACCGTAGAGAAGAGTACCCTACTCCCTGCCCACAACCCGCCGAGGCGCCACAGTTGCCCCGGGATGCAACCCAGGCCCCTTGGCTTGACACTTAAGGCTCTTTGTGCCCCTGTGCTGTCTTGCTTCTAGCCACCAGGATGCAGACACACCATTCCCTTGTTCCTTTCTACCTCCTTGCCTCTGCTCAGCTGGTTCCTCAGCCAGATGTGCCCTTTCCCTCGCATGCTTTCCCACCTGGGGTCCTGACCAAATGAATTGCTCCTCAGTGCACCTAGCACCCGCCTCTTGTGCCCACAGGACTATCCCGTCTGTACACGTCTGTTCTCTCTGCAGGCCTGGAAGCTCCTGGAGGCCCAGGGCATGTCTCGTTCACGTTGGTGTCCAGTACTTGGAAACCCCTCAGGAAAAAGTTACTGGTTAAATGTATGCATTAGTAGATAAATAAGCTTATAAAGAAACCAAGACAAGAATGAGTGAATGAATGCATAAAGACATCAAGCAGGACCTGGTTCTTGTGGAGTAGACCCATCTCCCCCATATCCGGTTAGCTGGGATTCCGCCTTCCTGACAGGGAAGTGAGGAGCAGGGATGGAGTTGATGCCAAGTCAGCCCACCTCTCCCTTCCTTGCGGTCAGGTTCCTAGGGAATCTGGGGACTTGTGACCTGGACCCCCTGCAGAGTCCCAAGTGCAGACGCAAAAAATCAGTGAGGATGGAAGTGATCTCACGGTAAACCCAGACCTGTGAATCCCCCATCTTTGCTGCCTGTGAAGAAACAGTTGGGGACCTGGGGTTCTACTGACAGGAAGGAGGCAGGCCAGTCTTAGTGGCAAGGGGATAGAAAGCAAAGGGTAAGACTACACAGGGCAGGAAACTGAATGCTCAGGAAGTTCCTCCCCAGCAGTGTGGACTCACCAGAGATCAATGGATCAAAACGTGTCTGTATTCATCCCTCTGCCCTCCAGACTACATCAGGAGGCTCTCTGGAGGCAGAGATCTTGTTCAATAGTTTTCTATTTTTCCCAGCACTTAGCATAGATTCTGGGACTCAATTAATACTGGCAGGATACACAGATAAATGAATGGTTGGATGGATGAATGAGTGGATGAGCTGGTTGGGTAGATGGATGGGTGGATGGGTAGATAGGTAATAAATGAATGGATGATTAGGTGGATGGGTGGGTGAGTAGATGGATGAATGGGCCAATGGATGAACAGATTGATAAAACAGTTCGATATACAGTGGATAAAAAGATGAAAATATAGACTGATGAATTAATAACAGATGAATAGGCTGATATGTGAACCTATAGACAACTAGCTGGACAAGCAGACAAATAGATGGGTGAATGGATGAGTGGAGTAATAGGTAAGTGAATGAATGAATGGACAGTTGGATGAACTGATAGATAAATGAATACATGGCTAACTTGGTGGGTGGGTAGATGGCTGGACAAATGGGTGGGAAAATGATGACTGGATGGACAGACAGGTTAGTAAGCTGGGAAGACTACATTGATACTCGGGCATTGACAAGGGGTGGGGAAACAGCAATGGGGGCTGAGAGCAGAGCCCCCAGGGATTCGGAAGAAGCAGTGGTACTCAGGACACTGAGGGCGATGACGTAAGAACCCAGGACCCTCATTTGGTAGAAGGAAAGCCCATGTGAGGGAACCGGGGTGGGGGAAGGGAAGCACACTGTGCTGAAGACACGGCCCAGAGGCCAGCCCCAGGCGTTGGGGACCCCAGGCCCAGGAAGAGCCAGGCCTGGCAGACTGCTGTATCAGACCCCAGAAAGTGGAGGTCCCAAGAGGATACCCACTACCACCTCTGACCCCTAGGAAGTGACTGTTGGCCACATGGGAGAGGGTCTCAAGAGAAGGAGGCATTGGTGGGGTTAGGAGTGAGAGCCTCCGCCCAGCTCAGGGGCAGCAGAGGCTGCCCCGTGATGGAGCTGACCTTTATCCCTCCCATTCTTCCTCCAGACCCCAAGCCCCGAGCCCACCCCTCACAGTCCCAGCTTCCTCTGGGCAGGGGGCCTGGCCCCCATGGCCTCCCAGGCCAGCCCCTGGAGCACCACCTGCCCCAGCGGCCAGAGACTTCCTGTAGCGCAAGAGATTTATGCAAACGGGCTGGGGTGGTGATGTCACCCCAAGGGGACTATCTTCCAGCGGCAGGCCCTTCGATAAAATCAGGAACTTGCTTGCGCTGGCCTTGCAATGTCGAGGGAGGGGGCTCACCCAGGGCTCCTGTAGCTCAGGGGGCAGGCCTCAGCCCTGTGCCCGCCCTGGTCCATCCAGCCCCAGACGGGGCTCCCCCTCTCGAGGGGCTCCGCACTGGCCCCCACCGAGGCAGGGGACCCGACCGGCTCGGAGCTCGGCTGGATGTTACAGGCGTGCAAAATGGAAGGGTTTCCCCTCGTCCCCCCTGTAAGTACTGGGGCTCCTCCATTAGCCCAACCCGAGGCCCTCGGACGCCTGCCCACCGGCCCACCTGCCCACCAGCCCACTGGCTGCCCTCCCGGCTTGCTATCAGTGGGAAGTTGGTGTTTCCTCCCTGGAGCTCCTGGCCTGAGAGCCAGCAAGAGGGCCACTGGGTCCTCAGAGCGTGCCTGGTGGGCTGAGCGCTGGGCCCTCGGTGGGGCCGTGGTCGGTGGGGCCCGAACACTTGTTTATAGATGGGGCCTGGGTGGCAGCCAGGGCTCCAGGGCAGGGTGCTGGGCTGAGGATGGTGCGGGAGGCGGCAGAGAAGCAGTGGAGGAAGAGATGGGGAGACTGGTGTCGGGGGGAAGCTGGTCCTTAGGACAGTGAAGGCTTGAGAGCAGAAGGCAGCAGGACAGAGGTCTCGGCCCGTGGGACACGGAGACTGGTGTCAGCCTGGGTCCCCGGGCCCAGTCTAGGGCCTGCAAAGGGAACATGGTTGCTGACCGAAGGCTCTGGGCTTTGGGCCTTCAGGAGGTTGGGGCAGGCAGGGGCAGGGGCTGGGAGGGAGCAAGGAGTTGGGTAGAGACTGGGGCTGCAGTTCAGGTTGGGACTAGGGCTGGGGACCAAACAGAAGAGGGCAGGGCTGGGGCTGGGGCCATCCCGGGGCTGAGACTGGGGCTGGGATAGGACTTGGTTGAGTGTGGGACCGGTGTTAGGGCAGGGGCCGAGGCTGGGACAGGACGGAGGTGGAGGTGAAGGAGTAGGAGCTCGGGGAGCCCAGCAAAGCCAGGGCAGCACGCTGGGACAGACGACCCTGCTCTGGGTGACAGCTGTAGCCGGAAACAGGTGTCAGACTTGGGCCCCTCTGAGAGGACCCCTCTCCTTTCTCATACCCATCTCCATTCAGCAAGGGTGGGGAGCCTTGGGGGCAGCCGGGAAGGGCTTGGCAGGGCCTGCCCACCTGACTCAGCTTTCCTGGCCTAGAGGCACCTCCCTTCCCCTGCCCACCCCCCAGCTGGGCCTCAGAGCCTCAGGCCTGACCTCCTGGGCTGCCTGGCCTGGAAACCCAGCATTGGGCTCCTGGCCACCTCCCTGGGCCAGACATACCACCAGCCAGGCCCTGTCCCTCCCTTCCCCTACGTGCGACCAAGTAGGTGTGGGGAGGCAGGGGCTGATGGAGGTAGTCCCAGGAAGAGCCAACTCTGCCTCAAGAAAGCCCCAGGCCCAGGGGTTTGGCCCCACTGTCTCTGTCCCTTGGCCTCTCAATCCCTGGACCCCAGATAGAGCGGGGCAGGAGGCACATCTTGGGCTCCTGTGCCAAACCCTTCAGCCCCTCTCCCCAGCCCTGGGACTACTCTGAGTGCTCCTGGGAGGGTGGGCTCCCAAGGCAGTGCTGGCCCCCAACCCAAGCCCTGAGGGCCAGGGTAACTGTTGTGTAATCCTCGGGCACACGCTGCGGGGGAGGGGGAGGCCTGCAGACTGCTGGAAAGACTCTGGTGTGTGTGTCCCTGTGCGTGCCAGTGAGTGAGTGGGGGGGACAGGGGAGCGAGGGGGGCAGGGAGGAGTGGGGGAGGGTCCCAGTGAGGGTGTCAGAAGGAGGATGGATGAGGGACAGTGGGAGGATCCAGGCTCTGGGCCCCCCACGGCCCCCCACGCCTACCTGGGTGATCGCTGTAAAATCCACCGGTTGAAATGGCCATCGGTCATCATGGTGGCCGAGTGCGCCTGGGGCCCGGGCACAGGCTGTGGAGACGGTGGCCAGAAGGTCAAGCGTGCATGCTGTGGGCGGTGAGCGTGCAGGTGGGATAGGGTGACTGTGCGAGGATACAGGTGTGAGTGCGTCAGTGCGCTCGAAGGCAAACGCGGGGTACGCGCGCCCACCCACGTGCCTCTGTGTGTGGGGTGAGCGTGCAATGGGGAGTGTGGCCACACGTGCGTGCGAATGAGCGACCTTTGGAGCGAGTGTGAGGGCGAGTGTGAGTGGGCGTGAGGGCGCGAGTCCTCGTGAGGGAGTGTGGGTGTGCCACGGGGAGCATGCGCGCACTTGGGGGCCGCAGGTGCGCCAGCGTGGGGGCGAGAGGGCGGGGTGAGACCCGGGGGCTGTGCGGTGCCTGGGCGGGCGGGCATGCGGGCGGGTCCTCTCTCCCCTCAGCCCTGGTCCTCTTCTGACCTCTGACCTCCAGGGTCTCTGTCACCCCCTTTCTGCAGGAACCAACGCTCTTGCTTCCCCCGGTCCCCACTCCCACCCCCTGTGGAGCCTGGCAGTTCCAAGCAGAGAGAGGGCTGTCGCCCAAGGCTGCCATTTAGTCGGGGAGGGCGGTGTGGACCCAGCGCCCTGAGGGGAGGCTGCCGGCCTGGTTGGGGTCTCCCCACCACAGTCCGAGTTCTGACACCCCCGTCTCTCAGCAGCCATCGGAAGAACTGGTTCCCTACGACACAGACCTGTACCAGCGCCAAACGCACGAATATTACCAGTATCTCAGCAGCGATGGAGAAAGCCACAGCGGTGAGTACGGAGCCGAGGGCCCCCACCCCCACTTCCCCAGCCCGGCCTGGGCACCGGAGCCAGCCCTGGGGTCTGGGGAGACGAAAAAGAAGAAATGGCCCCCAGGGCGTCTTTGGAATTCTGAGAATTGGATCAAGCTACTTCCCAGGGGAAGTGAAGTCACCACCTTAAACCCCCACACTCCTGCTCCCGACCCCCCACACCCCAGCCTTCATGCACTGAGCATCTGCTGTGCCAAGGTCAGCTTCTTGCACATTTACCTTCTTGTCCAATCCTTGTGGTCGTTGTACAAACGAGGAAGCGGGCTCAGGGAGCTCAGTGATCTGGACAAGGTCGCGCGTTGGGTCGGGGGAACCCAGGTCTGTCTGCTCCTGGTCCGGGGCTTTTCCTCTCCTCCTCCCCGCAGTGCCTCCTTCCACTCTCTGTTCTTGTCACCCCTCACCCTGAACTGTTGGTGCAGCCCCACTCCCTGCTGTGTGTGGCTAGTGGCATTTCTCAACCTCTGCTGACACCTGGGACCAGATAATTCTAGGCTGTGAGGTTTGTCCTGTACATGGGGGGTATTTAGCCGAGTCCTGGCTTCTGCGCACACACTGCTGAATGTCCCTTGGGGGGCACAATAAATCCAACTGGAGAACTGCTAAAGGAAAGGCTCTGAGGGTCCCCTCATTTTTTTGATGGAGTAGGGGTGAGAATGGGGGTAAGGGTCCAATTGTCCCCTGACAACTGGGGCAGGAGATAGGCATTAGGTGCTGGGGACCTGGGTAGGGGGCTGTGAGAAGTCACCTGAAGTGGCCCTCAGCATATTGATGAGGACACCCCTGAATCAAAGGTGAGGTGGCCCCGGTCAGGGTCCTCACCGGGGCATTCTGCAGGGGCTTTGAGACCTGAGCAGGCCAGGCCTGGGGTGTCTGCAGCCCCAGAGGGAGAGGTGTGCTGGATGCCATAGCTGAGGGAGGGTTCACCCTCAAAGACCACACCTGGGGGGCCAGCCACACCGGTAACTCCATTCCACAGGCACATCTAGGGCAGTCTCAAGCTGAGGGTCACACCCGCAGGTGCCACCGTGCTGCAGGTCTCACTTAGGTCTCTCGTGATCTGGATGCCAAACCCCGTGAATGGCTTCACCTGGAACTGGCACCGGGCTCCTATTATGAAGACCATACCTAGAAGCCATGTCTTGGGAGGAAGAGGTGATTGCACCTCAGCTTCTTTCAGAACCACAGGGCGAGAAAAGCTTTAAAATATCCCGTTTTTCATCCTTGTAAGCGTTTTGTAATTCTACAAGAAATGCATCCTCTTTGTGGAAAATCCAGACAATTTAGAGAGAAAGTCTCCCTCCTCTAACCCTAACCCCAGTTCCCCGAGCCAGGATCAAGGGCGGGTCTCCGTGACCCAGAGACCACCAGCGGTCAAGGCCTCTGGACTCGAGGACTGGCGCCCCCTGGCGGCTCCAGGCAGCAGGGCGGCTTGAGTCCCAGCAAGCTCAGGGCTGCCTGGGACTACTTCCAGCATTTGGGACCCTTGAGCCTTGGGTCTGACCTCTTCTCAGTTTCACTGGGTTTGTGTGCATTTCTTTTGGGACTGCTGAAGCCTCAGTTTTCCCTCTTGTAATATGGGGGTGCTGTTCATATATCTAGAAATGAGCTAGGCCTGGGGCTAGCTGAAGGAGTGAGCACTTTAGAGAGACTTTTCTGGCTCAATGGCCAGGTAGACCCCTCATATCTGGGGTGGGGATCTAGAATGACTCCTGATTGGATGCCTGAGCACCTCCTTTGGATTTTGAAGCCTCAGTTCCTTCAGTGTTCCCACGTGTCCCAGCCCCTACTCCTTTGATTCCTTCCCCCATCATTGTTGACCTGGGCATCATCCATTCTGACCCTTCCTCATACCTGTTGGAAGGTATTGTCTGAATGCTCAAGAGTAGAGACCCCCCCACACACACATCTTCCCACCAGTTCCTGCCTGTCCTCTGCAGCTATCATTTCAGGCAGTGAAAAGGCACTGGGGCCGGGCCTGGGTCTAGTCCTGGCTCCGTCACTCACTGGTGTGTAACCTTGGAGCAAGTGACAACCTCTCTGAGCCCATTTCCTCACCTACAAAACCAGGAGCATGAAAATACTCATCACACAGAGTTGTGACGATTACATGAGGCAATGCTTGCAATGTTTGAGGTAACATACTGAGTTCCAGGCCCAGAGAACTTTCAGGACATGGTATATATTAGCTTTACTGCGCCTCCCCAGGCAGGGGACATGGAGCAGCTGGGAGAGCAAGAGAAACACAGAGAGCTCTGTGACAGGTCACCTGGGTCCGTTCCAACTTGACGAAGCTGGCAGTCAACCAGCCAGCCACCCACTCATCCATCCAACACTTATTGTCCACTCCACCTGTCCACTCATCCAACAAATAGCCTCTGATTACACGCCATGTACCAGACACTGTTCTAGGCACCGGAGGGTCCATGACAAGCAAGACAGACAAGGCCACCGCTCCCGTGGAACTTACATTCCAGTGAGGGAGAGAGATAGTAAACAATCAGATAAGCAGACATACAATCCTGAGTCCTACAAAAAGCAGAGTAATGTAATGTGGCATGTCCGTGGAAGGGGGGGGGGCTACTTTAATTTGGGTGGTCAGGGAGGGCCTCTGAAGAGGTGACAGCTGAGTGGAAATCTGAGTGAAAGCAGGACTGTGCATGCAAAGGCAGGTGGGGTAGGTTCCAGGGCAAGTACAAAGGCAGGAATGACCTGGGCAGAGGGCCAGAGTGGCTGGTGAGCATGGGGGAGGGGAGGGGAGATAAAATAAAGACGGGGGGTCTGCAGGGGGCAGATCACACAGGGCCTGAAGGGCAGCTCCTCTGGAGTTTGGATTTTATCCTACACACAATGGGAGCCATTGGAGGGTTTTGAGAAAGGAAATGACATGATCTGAATAAACTCTGTGTGTGTGTGTGTGTGGGGGGAGACACTCTACAGTGTATATCTTTAATTTTTAATTATTAAAGTAACAAACACTCTTTGCAAAAATTAAAAAGCAACCCAACAGTATATAAAGTAAAATAATTCCCTCTTCCCAACCTTACTCCCCACTGTCCCCACTGATAGCACCTCAGTCTGTCCTCGCAGACATTTTATTCTACATGTATAATCCTGGATGTTTGTAAACATATGCATACAAACATGCATGGTCTAGCCATTCAAAGATGGAATTGTGGTATTACACTGTTCTGCTATTTGCTATTTTTTGTTTTTGTTTTTGTTTTTTTTTGCTTTTTGGTATGTGGGTAGCTCCCTGGCTGGGAATCGAACCCAGGCCGCAGCACTGACAGCGCCAGCGCCTAAGCCTTAAGCCACTACACCATCAGGGAACTCCCTATTTGCTATTTTTTACTTAAACTTATAGACACTTCTTCATGACATGAATAGCGTATCAGAGATAGATTAAAAATTATGTTTCCAGTCTTTCTACAATAGTGCTATGTAACTGTATGCATGCAGATTTGAAATAGAGACCTAAACCATTATTCGCTTATTCATTTGCACATATTTATTGAGTACCTTCTATAGGCTAGGTGGAGATGAACCTAGCTTGATTTTCAAATTTGAGGCATTATTTATTCACTTGTTCTAAGAAAGATGAGAATTTGACTCTCTAGTCACTCACACACACACACACACACACACACTCTCACACACATACTTCCCCCACACATACCAAGATAATTATATAGTAACTTTTCCCTTGTTTTCCAGTTTTATTGATATAATTGACATAGAGTGCTGTATAAGTTTAAAGTGTACGGCATACTGATCTCACAGATATGGGTATATATGTTCACAATATATATGTGAACATTATGCTGGTCACATGTATATTGTGAAATGATTACCACAAGTTTAGTTAACATCTGTCACCTCATATAGTTACAAAAAATTTTTTTCCTTGTGACGAGAACTTTTAGGATCTACTCTCTCAGCAATTTTCAAACACACCAGAGAGCAGTGTTAGCTACAGCCACCATGCTGTACATTACATCCCAGGACTTATTTATCTCATAACTGGACGTTTGTACCTTCATCCAATCCCCCCAGCCCCTACCCCCTGCCTCTGGCAACCACAAATCTGATCATTTTTTTCTATGAGTTTGGGATTTTTTTTTTGTTTTTGTCTTTAAAGATTCCACAGATAACTGAGATCATATATTTGTCTTTCTCTGCAGAGTAACTTTTGTGACATCAGTATCTGAATTTCCATTATTATGACCATGTGAACATTACAGTGAGCCACATGGTCACTGTGATATTCACTCTTTACTTGTATTTTCTTGTCCCTGAGTTTCTGAAGGGCTGTGTGGCAAGGAAATAAGAACCCTCACTAGAACCTGGTAGTTGGGGTTCACACCCTATGTCCCCATCACTATCTGGGGTGACCATGGGCAAGATAATTTGTCTCTCTGTGCCTCAACTTTCTCGTAATGACACCTATTCACAGCATTGCTGTAGTGAGTTCCTGTGCGTAAAATGCTTAGAACAGAGAATGTTCTATAAGGATTCGTTATTCTTATCAGTAGAGTCTCCTAAGAAAGGCTGTGTTGGCGGGTAAGGCTTAAGCCTGTTAGTTTTACCTCGTGTCTTTGACCTTTGCTCTTGCCTGATTCATAGTAGCTTGGCTGTGCATAAAAATCTGGGTGGAAAATCATTTTCTCTCTTAGAAATTTGAAAGCATTTCTCTGTTGTCTTCCGGTTCCCAGAGTTTTTCTTAGGAAGCCTGATGCCCTTCCACGTCCACTTTTTTGAATGTAACTTATTTTTTGTTTACTTTTTCTGTTTGTTTAGCTTTGTTTTAACTCTCTGGAGGTTTTTAGTATCTTTTCCCACTATTTAGCGGTTCCATTGACTAAGATTTTTATTTTTATTTTATTTTAAATTTTTAAATTTATTTTTATTGTTAGATTTATTGGGGTGACATCTGTTAGCAAGGATTCCATAGGTTTCAGGTGACTAAGATTTTTAAAAGATTACTTGCACTACTGTGTGGAGAACAGATGGAGAGGTTGCAAATAGGAGCAGGGAGAAAGCACAGGTAGGAAACTATTGGAATAATCCAGGCAAGAGACGATGGTGGTTTGGACAAGGGTGGTGGCAACAGAGACAGAGATGAGTGGACAGATTTGGGATAGATTTGGAAGGCAGGGTTCATAGAATTTGCTATTTATTATTATTTTATTACGGTAAAATACACACAAAATGTGCCGTCTTACCCATTTTTAAGTATGCAGTTCAGTGGCCTGCAGTGCACTCACGTTGTTGTGTAGCCCTCACCATCATCCATCTCCGCAGCTCTTTCATCTTGCAAGACTGACACCGTGTCCCCATTGGACAGTAACTCCCCACCGCCCCCTCCCCACAGCCCCTGGCAACCCCCACTCCACCTTCTGTTTCTGTGAGTTTCACTACAACGGGTACCTCAGAGGAGTGAAGTCACACAGTACGTCTTTGTGTACGTCATTTGGCATAATGTCCTCAAGGCGCATCCGTGCCGCAGCATGCGCCAGAATGTCCTCCCTTTTAAGGCTGAGGAATGTTCCAGCGGACGTCCGCCCCGCGTGCTGTTTACCCACTCCTCGTTGATGGACACCGGAGCTGCTTTGGGCGGTTGGGAACCCGGGTGCCCCAGTACCCCTTTGCGTCCCTGCGTCATTCTTTGGGGAATGTGCTCGGAAATGCAACTGCTGGCCCCTACAGTAGCGGTGGTTTCCGTATGTTGGACAGCCCACTGTTTGCCACGGTCGCTGCGCCGCCATTTCCCACTCCCACCAGCAGCGCCCACGGGTTCCAACCCCCCACATTCTCGCCAACACTGGCCATTGTCCGTTTTTTGATGGGTTTTGGGATTTACGATGCGATGGGTAAAGGCAATAGAGTCCCGAAGTGTGAAGCCTCTCCGCCCGCCCACCTTCCCTCGTACGCCGCCTCCCGGTCCTACGTCCGGTTTGCTCACACCGCGGCCGAATCACCCGCTCGTTACCTTTCCAGTCATTCCGCCTGCCGCCGGCCAAACCTTCCGTCCACCTCCCACTGACTGAGCCATCGCCTAAGTGTGTGTGTATATATAGGACGACAAAAATATCTTTTATATTCCAGGCATGTTGCTAGGCACTGTGGAATGAGTAAAACTTGCTTCCTGCCAGATCTATCTTTGCAACAAGGGAAATAACTGAAGCCCTAATGACTGGGACACAAGGCAGGCAGAGCATGACAAGGACCCGGAACTCTCCTCTGGGCCCTCAGTTTCTGTCTCTGAACAACTGGCAGGAAGCTGGCCTTCGGGAGCCCTCGTCCAATCATCTGTGTGATTCCTGAGAAGGTTTTCTTTTCTTGCTTTCTTAATTCTTCATCTTCCTTCTCTGTCTTGATCTTATTTCTGTTCCCCTGGGGGAGCCCTGGCTTTAGGCTGGGGCTTTTGCTCTGAGGAGATAAGGTCAACTGAGTAACACTGAAGGCTTGAATTTTTTTGCGTGTGGGGTTGTTCTGAATCTCATTTTACTTTTGTCCTGGTGACATACAGGTTATTAGTGACACCAAAATACTGAGTAAGAACAGGGATGTGTGGGTAGGACTTCGGTTCCAGACTGGGAGCTGGTTTAGAAGGAGGAAATGAGAGATCTAGATGAATGGGCCATTGCTGGCTAGACGATGGGTGGATGGATGATGGATGGATGATGGATGGATGGATGGATGATGGATGGATGATGGATGGATGGATGGATGATGGATGGATGGATGGATGATGGATGGATGGCTGATGGGTGGCTGATGGATGAGGGGTGGATGATGCTAGACAGACAGATGGATAAGAGCAGCCAGCAAAGTCTCTCTGTCACCATGATCTCACTTGAAGCTTTCATGAACAGTCTTGCTCCTCAGAGGTGGTGTGGTATAGAGGTCAGAGTTCAGTTCCTGGAGTCATACACAGATAGGTTTGGATCCTGGCTTTGTGGACAAGGGACTTAATCTCTTTGAGTCAGAGTTTCCTCATGTGCAAAAGGGAGATCATACTACAGTGGCTACTTGGTCAGAGCTAAGGGGAAGATTAAGTGAGGTAATGTGAATTAAGTACTTAGCATCTGGTAACATTAAAAATTAACTTTTATTAGTCATTTAATCAAATACTGATTGAGACCTACTATGTGTTGGGTACCGAACAATCTGTAGAAAGGAGGGTCCAGAGCTATCTCCAGACATGCAAATAACATTATATTCTTTTGAGGAGCAGAAAGTCAGCAGAATGGCCTGGGTGGCCCTGTAAAGGGACAAAAAGAAATAAAGCAATGCATTCATGAAGAGTCACCCAGAAATGAGGTCCAAAGAGCCCAGGAATGCTGACCTTTGCACTAGGAAGGACTTATGGGCATTGTGTTCCTTCAGAGGGCCCCGTAAGTGGACCACCTCCGCCTACTAGACAGTGTTTATTACACAACATCCTGACCACCCAAATCAGGGGTAAAAGCGAGGCTCTCACTGGGCCTTTTGAAACCTTAATTGTAGCTCAAGAGGCTCCCTCACAGCTTCCAGGGTTCTAGATCTGCAGTGAGCAAGGTAGCCTCCTTAGGATCCTGTTGAGTTCCAGGTTCCCAGGCCCCGCCCTGGCACTCTGATTCAGTGAGTCTCTGGTGAGCTGTGACCCACTTTGGGAAATGCTGGCCTCAGGCTGGGACTACCAGAGTGAGCGTATGCAACTCTGGGGGTGCTAGAACAGCAGCGGGGAGCAGGAGGGAAAGGACAATGTGGATTAAGTACTTAGCACCTGGTAACATAACTTTACCCATAGGCTGCCTTTACCTGGTGGCCCTCACCCCAAGCCTGCAAAGCCAAATGCACGCAGGGTCCTCCAGCCCCAGATTGCAGCGGGTGTGAGGGTGCGGGGCTGGCGGGCAGGGTCGAAGGTCAATGAAGCATACTACGAAGATCTGGGCACTTCTGCCTCAGCCAGGGAAGGCAAAAACAGGCGTGTGGCTGGAGGATGGATCTACAGCTAAAGAGGAACCAGATGTGCCCGCTAAATCCCAGAGCCCCCACGGGGCCCATCGCGGAAGGACAGCGCCAGCACTCCCACAGCAAGTGCGGAGTGTCTGGGTCGTGTTAACTCACGGCAAGACGAAAGTACACGTTGTTGTTTTGTCCTGCCTTTAGGTTCAGTGAGAGTTCTTAGGAGAAGAGGATTCAGTCCTTCATTCAGGAAGTGCTTGTGGAATACCCCCTGGGACTAGGCACTGGGCATACAGAGCTGGGGCATACAGAGCTGGGGAGAAGTGGTCACTGCCATTACGGTTCATCGTTGGGGCTCCAACACCAGCCTCTGGGAGAAAGTGACAGCCAGGGCCCTTAAAACGATTTCTCTGGGCCCCTGACTCAGGTGGCGAGAGCAGGGGAAGAAGAGGAAATAAACATATATTAAAGTATCTGCTGTTTGCTCAAGTGCTAAACTAGGCTCTTTAATAATAATAATAATAGTTAACGTTTATTGAATCTTACTTTGTGCTAGGTTCTGCGCTCAGCACTTTGCAGGCTCATTTAATCCTCACAACAAGCCTATGAGATGGGAGTAACGGTTAGCCCCATCTTACAGATGAGGAAACTGAAGCTTAGAGAAGTGGAGTGGCCTGCCCAATGTCACACAGTGGTAAATGGCAGAGCCAGGATTTGCACCCAGCTCTGCCGGGCTGCCAAATCGCGGACTTCGTCTCCTCTATGCCACGCAGCCTCACAGAGGTGGGGGTCTGGGCTGAGGGTTCAAATGATTTCACACATCGATAGGACATCAGTAACCGCCGGGCTGGGTCTCCGGCTTTTAGAGTGGAGACTCAGAGGTTCAGGGAGATAAAATGTCTCGTCCAAGGTCACACGGCAAAGCCACCACAGAGCAGGATTAGAAAGCGAGTTGTCTGAGCACCAGTCCTGAGCAAAAATAAAACCCCACATCATTTCTTAGGGATGTGTGAGTGGGTATATGCTTGTATAAGAAAAAGAAAGAGGGAGACAGACAGTCATGCACACACCACACACACACACACACACACACACACACACACACACATACACACACACATGTGCACATGGTCCCCCTGTACACTCCCTGTTTGAGTCACATAAGAAACTCCCTCTTGTCACTTTATCACCACATCTTTTGGACCCTGACTTACACCCAGGAAGTCCTGAGACATGTGGCGTTTTTTGTTTCTGCAAAAGGTGCCCAGAGGAAGCATGTTGACGACCTGCCCACGATCCAAGATAGGGCTCCCAGTGGCACGTGGTGGTGCCCCAAACTCGAATCCACTGCACCACAGACTCTGAAAGCCCCCATGGGGGAGTTTCCAGGAAAGCCTCGGGTCCTAGCAACCTCCCTGGAACGCAGACGCGGCTGCCCGGCTTTGAAGGGGCAGCACCCTGCGCCTGGCCTCGTTCCGGTGTGTGAGGAATGTCAGCCCTGTGACTTTGCAGTCACACACCTTGGCCATGTGACAAGGCCATGTGCATGTGACTGTGGGCAGCCAGTCACCTCAGCAACCACTGGGAGGTCTTAAGGGGAGTGTGTGTGTGGGGGGGAACCAGCCTTCCCGGACGGCCTACGCTGAGGCTAGGAGTTTTGCAAATGTGAACTCATTGGTATCCTCCTGATAACTATTATCCCCATTTTACAGGTGAGTCAGCTGAGGCTCACCTGCATGTACCTGCAATCACTTAAGACGTAAATGGCAGAGAAGCCTGTGTCCTTGTGGTCACGTGAGAGGCAGAATGGAAAGGTCAATGGGAGTGCAGGCTTTGCCTCAGGCCCTGGGTCCCAGCTCTGTCACTGACAAGGCCTTTGACCGCAGGCATGTCACATATGTAGCCCCTCCAATAGGCTGACCAGGTGTCCTGTTTTAAACGTGACAGAAAACCACAGTACTGTCCCATATCATTCAGACTGTACATAGGGTCAGCCTATGGACACCTTGAATTTAGCCCAGTGAGACTAGGCTGACCGTACGTACCTCTTGAAAGGGGACAGTATCATGGCTTTCTGTTCCATTTCAAACAGGCTGTCTGGTCAGCCAACCCTCCAAGCCTCAGGGCCCTCATCTATAAAACAGGGTCATCAAATAACAAGCTGGGTGGTGAGCTGATTAAACGTCAACTTGTAGCCCAGCCTGGCCCGTGGTGCTAGCCTCATACGGCCTGGCATTCTTACTGTTTAAACAATTCTAACCCTTCCCTGCCCTGCTCACCCCCGGCTCTCCCTTGCAGATCATTACTGGGACTTCCACTCGCACCACGTGCACAGCGAGTTCGAGAGCTTCCCCGAGAACCACTTCACGGAGCTGCAGAGCGTGCAGCCCCCCCAGCTGCAGCAGCTCTACCGCCACATGGAGCTGGAGCAGATGCACGTGCTCGACGCCCCCATGGCGCCCACCCATGCTGGCCTCGGCCATCAGGTGCGTGCAGTCCAGCCCGGCCCGATGGAGCCCTGGCCTGTGGTGAGGCCCGGGCTTCACAGGAAGCTGACACAGGCTCTTTCTCAACTCAACTTCCTGTCTCACAGTACCAACGGCGGCCGGAGCCCCAACGGCTCCTCCAGACCCTCTGGCTGACCTCGTGACCCCACACCCCTTATCACCTCTCACCCCACAATGGACAGAGCTGCGATCATTCCCATGCCCCACCCCACCACCACCGATCCACCAACCCCAGCAGCGCCTCGTGTGCCCTCCTGGCCCTCCCTGGCTGCAACCCCCATTGGCCGGCCCCTCATCGATCTGGCATCCAAGTGACTGAGCACTGACCTCCACTGACCTCCACTGGCCCCTCCCTCTCCCCCAAGGACCCCTTTTACGGACTCTCCTCAGCCCCACCAACCCTAATCCCAATCGGTGACCTCCATTGACCTCTAGCATCCCTCACTGACCTCCACGGTCCCTTCACTCACTTGTCACCCACTCGTTAAACTCCATTCGCTCAGGTATCTAATTCATGGGCCCCTCCTCATCCCCACTTCTCACTCAGGGCACCTTTGTGCATGTGAGAAAAGGGCCCCTGCTCTTGGCCCTGAACTAGGGGGCGCAGCTTGGCAGGATTTCAGCCGCCCCTCATCCCCACGACCTGCACTCTGTGTGTGGTGGCCCTGCCCAACCTCTGATGTCCCCACCTTGCTTTCGAAAGTCTTTTTGGGTCCTGCTGCCCTCCCCGCCCTCAGCGCTCCATCTTCTCTCACTCCACTGCCCCCTGCCTCAGAGCCCTGAGTTTGAACATCCCTCAGTGACCTCAACTCTCTTTCCCCTACCTTTCCAGGTCTCTTACCTACCGCGCATGTGCCTCCCGTACCCCTCCCTGTCCCCGGCTCAGCCCAGCTCGGACGAGGAGGAGGGGGAGCGGCACAGCCCCCCGCTGGAGGTGTCTGACGGGGAGGCGGACGGCCTGGAGCCAGGGCCTGGCCTCCTGCACGGGGAAACAGGTAGGGGGGCCCAGCCCCAGGCCCCACCCCGGCCACATGAGTGCCCACGCCCACCCCGGCTGAAGCCATCTCATGGAGCAGTCACAGCACAGAGCTAAGCGTGTGCACCCGAGTGTGTGACCATTTGCCGATGTGCTTGCTCACGTGTGTGTGTGTGTGTGGCTGCGGCGTCTGTGACCTGTGTGTCTGTGAGCGCCCGTGTATGAGTGTCGTACCTCTCTGCGCTGTGGATGAGTGGGTGTCAGGGTGTGTGCATGGGGTGGGGGAGCTGGTTCCCCCGAGGTCCCCCTCTGGGGCGGTGGGCATGGGTCACCCCCTGACCCCCGTGCTGGGGCGCTGACCGCCTCCCCCCGACAGGCAGCAAGAAGAAGATCCGTCTGTACCAGTTCCTGCTCGACCTGCTCCGCAGCGGGGACATGAAGGACAGCATCTGGTGGGTGGACAAGGACAAGGGCACCTTCCAGTTCTCGTCCAAGCACAAGGAGGCGCTGGCGCACCGCTGGGGCATCCAGAAGGGCAACCGCAAGAAGATGACGTACCAGAAGATGGCCCGCGCGCTGCGCAACTACGGCAAGACCGGCGAGGTCAAGAAGGTCAAGAAGAAGCTCACCTACCAGTTCAGCGGCGAGGTGCTGGGCCGCGGGGGCCTGGCCGAGCGGCGCCACCCGCCCCACTGAGCCCAGCCCGCGGGGCCCGCCAGGCCTCCCCGCTGGCCATAGCATTAACCCCTCGCCCTGGCGGACACAGGGAGTGCAGCTCCCCAGGGCCAGGGCAGGACTGTGGCGGGCCAGGCCTCACCTCACCGCCCCTCAGCCCTCCTCCGAGCCCCCTGCCCTCGTCCCCGCTTCTCCTCCCACCAGGACTCGAGCCCAGCCTCCTGAGCGCCTGACCCCGGGAGAGGGTCAGCCTTGCTTAGTCCAACCAGGGTGCTTCCTTGGGAGTTCGAAGTCATCCTGTCTGTGTAAATTGAACCCTCCCTCTTAAGCATCTCTCCCTCCCCACACCTCTCCCCCCGACCCATCTTCACCAACGAGTATTAAAGTTATTCTCAGCGAGTCCTCCTGCAGCACAGAAAGTCTCTTTTCAAAGCGTTTGTGCACCTTGGGGGGGCCCCGTGTGATCGTTCTCTCATTTGTCCATCGGGGCCCCTGCCCAATGCTGGACACGGGGCACCTGAGGACAAAGCACACTCGGGCCCGACCGGGAGTCAGACCTGGTGGGAAGGAGGAGTCCTTCGCTGTTATTAGGGCAATAAATCATTTAAAAGCCCTCCAGACCTCAGAAAAAAATTTTTTAAAGACTTAATGGGGCTTAATTCATAATCTTTAGGTTATGACCCCAATGACGGTGATGATGGCGACAATGATGATTCTCCTGCCAGTTATTACCTGTCAGCCTTGAGAAGGGAAGTCTAATTTCATCCCCTTTTACAGACTGGAAAACTGAGGCTTGTAGAAGGTCAAGTAACTTGTCTAAGGTCGCATAGCTGGTGAGGGGCACGCCGGGTCCCACCCCACGTGGGCTGTCACGTGAGGATCACGTAGGAGGCTTCACGAGTCTGGAGTGGGGTATCGTTCAGCATGGTGGGGAGCAGGACCCTCGCCCCAGGCGAACCCCTGCGGGGAGCCCCGTGTCTGGTGCTCTCTGGCTTCAGGTCCACAGCAGGGGAGAAACAGGAAAGGATGAGCCAGGGAGTCTAGAAGCTTCTAGCTCCTGACTGCCCAGGAGTAAGAAGTGTTGGCCGACAGCCTGGAGTGAGGAAACTTCCTGAAGCAGCCTGCAGACCTCAGAGAACCCAGATTCTGGGGCCATTCGTGCTGGGCATATGCCCCACACACCTCCCTGTCCCAAGGGCTGTGGCTCGTGGAAGCCACCTGTGACACCCACCACGTGGGTCTCCAAACCTTGAGAGAGGGGCAGTGGTGCACAGCCCTCCTTTAAAGGGCACAGGAGCAGCGAGGCAGCTTAAACGTGGTTAAAATGGCAGAAAAGGAGGGGTTCCAGTGTTTTCGGGGATGGCAACTTTGGACCACGTGGACAGTGCTTGTGTGGAAAATGGCACCCTCCTGACCAGAGGGGACAAATGACCTTTCCTGACATGGGGGCTTGCTCAGAGGGCATCGAGTGTGATTTCCTTTCTTCCGTGTAGCAGCGGATGCCCCCGATGGGGGGGGGTGAGGGAGGGGGGCAGTCACGGGGGGCAGAGGTCACAGAGGCACAGCTGGGGGTGTGAGGGGGTTCAGAGCATGCTGACAGTCACGTGTGTGCGAATCCTTGCGACTTGGGCAAGAGTCCGCGCTGCTTGTGTCTTCCACTTTGGGGTGCATTTCGAGATTTGCCCTCATGTCCTCACCTGCTGGCTCACCCAGCCCTTGCCGTTGGGGGATGTCAGCCCTCACTGCTGCCCCCTCCCCACCTGACCCTGGGCTACATGCACCCCGGGTCCCGCAGCAGGAATCCAGCTCAGGGCCCCGGGGGCCGCCGTACTGGGGCCACGTCACGAGAGCAAACGTTCGCTCAGCGATTTCTGCATGCCCGGCCCGGCTCCGGGATCGTCATCGGTAAAGCCACTTCCTTTATGAAAAACATCCCATGTGGTAGGTGCTGCTATCATCAGCCCCACTTTACAGATGAGGAAACTAAGGTGCAGGGAGTGGCACTGCCAGGACTCGGGGCCACCAGACTCAGGGCCGCCCGGCCCCAGGGTCTGTGCATGTAACCACCCCCCCACTCCCCAGCGAGGATGCACGTTAGATCCACCCAATCAGGACTATGGACCCAGCACGCCCCCACCACACAGACTGTCTATCAGACGGACATATAGATGGAGCTTGGGGTGCCCCTGAGGTTCACTGAGGGTTGGGGGCACAAGCCATCATATTGGGCTGGCGGGGAAAGGGACAGAGGCCAGCCAGGAACAACATGGCCCAACCTTCTCCTAGAGAGCCCTCACTCTCTGGAATTTGTCTATATTTAGCAAGTAGCTGGGAAGGAGGCAGATAAGGAGGGCCTGGGCAGGGGGTGGGCCCCTTATATAGTGTGGGGACGGGTCCCTGCTCACATCTTCTTTGGGTGGCCCGTGCCTGCTCGGTTCCTGCTGTGACCTCTCTCAAGATGCCTGAGCCGGGGAAGAAGCCAGGTAGCTCCAGGCCTGGGGTTGGGCTGAGTGTGGGGCACAGAGGCCTGGAGGCATCTACAGGTGGGGTGGGGGTGAGATCTAGTTCCCGAAGGAGGACTGTCCGCCTGTGTCCTTTCCTGGCTCTCAGTTTCTCCTTCCTGTCCTTCTGATGAGCGTGAGGGTAGTCCAGGGTCAGGGGCAGAGGAGAGAGGGCGGAGGCAGGAGGCCCGCAGAGCCATACCCCTCTCTCAGGCTCCAAGGGGGACCCTTCCCTGACCCCTCCCCTGTCTTCTGCAGCAAGGTTAGGCCCGGCTTGCCTTTGGGGAAAAGGCTGCTGTGGACAGGCACTCAGGATGAGTCACGGAATGCCCCTGGGCGAGCCCTTCCCATCTTGGGGTCTCAGTTTCCCCCCTATACAAAGAGGGGCCTGGGTGGTTCCTTCCAGGTTTGAGATTCTCTGCTTTATGAACCTGCCTCTCTGTGCCCCTCCCCCCCACCACCAGACATGGCCCCATGTCCCCTCTCGGGGAGGGCAGTCAAGAGGCCCCTGAGCCCAGGCTGAGGGTAGAGAGAGTCACAGTCTTTCACAGGGCCACAGGGTCCTGGTCCTAGCCTGTGTCCTTTACCAAGGCTCCCCGGGGCAGGGATCCAGCCCTCCCAGCCCCCAGCCCCCTCCCAGGCGAGCTTTATCTCAGTTGCTGATTCTCAGCCTGAGGCCCTTGGGGGACAAATTTAGCCACGTCCACGTAGGCAGAGTACCTGTCCCTTGCCAAGGGCCCCAGATGGTGGGGGCAAGGGGGAGCAGGGCTCATCACTGGTTTTCCCAGGTAGGGTATCCAGGGACGCACTTAGCAAAAGTCTTATGTGGAGGTTAAGCTCTCCTGCCTGCTGGCTGTGTGATTTTTGTTATGTCACTTAACCTCTCTGAGCCTTGATATCCTCTGAGAAATGGACACAATAACTGCACCTACCTCTTAGAGACAGGGGAGCATTAAAGGAGGTGATGCACGAGCATGCTATCACCACATGTAATAAGAGGGGCTGCAGGGGAGGGGTGTTTGGGCAAGCCAGGGGTCTCAGCCTCCACTCACCCCTCAGTCTCAGCCTTCAGCAAGAAGCCTCGGTCAGCGGAGGTGGCCGCCGGCAGCCCCGCCGTGTTCGAGGCCGAGACAGAGCGGGCAGGAGTGAAGGTGCGATGGCAAAAGGGGGGCAGTGACATCAGCGCCAACGAGAAGTTTGGCCTGGCAGCCGAGGGCACACGGCACACGCTGACAGTGCGGGACGCGGGCCCCGCCGACCAGGGCTCTTATGCAGTCATCGCTGGCTCCTCCAAGGTCAAGTTTGACCTCAAGGTCGTAGAAGCAGGTAAGACCCCGGTCAGTTTTCCCTGAGGTTTGAGCTCCTGGGGGCAGGGGCCGCCCCACCACCTCGCCATCACCCGAGGTAGAGGAGGTGCTTCCCCAGTGTTTTGCCTTTGATCTGCTGTGCCCTCCGCCAGGAAAGCCCCCCGCCCCTTTGCTGCTGCAAGAGCCCTTGAGTGCCCCCCATGTGGCTCCCTGGCCTGTTCCAGCCATTGTGGAGGTGGGGAAGTTCAGAGATGAGCACAGCATAATCCTGCCCTCTCACTGGACACCCACACACAGCTGGCCGCCAGGGAAGTCCCGGGAGCTGCGGGCATGGGCAGAGCCCTGCCCAGCCCGGGGGCCCGCACTGAGGCCGGCGCCCGGGAAGGAGAGGAGGGATGCACGTCAGAGCCGGTCCGGGCCGACTCACTCGGACGTGGGCACGGTCTGTGAGGGCGGGGAGGAGGCGAGGTGAAGGCTGGCACCCCAGCTCAGCGTGAGCTGCCCCTGGGTGTGTCCTGGGGAGCCGGAAGAGGAGGGGCTTGGAGTCTTCATCCAAGTGAGATGCCTCGTGGGCAGTGGGTTCTTGGGTCTGATGCTCAGGAGAGAGGGGACAGAGGAGAGGAGGGGCTGCATGAGCTCACACGGGTGGGGTTATGGGGGGAGTGTGGAAAAGAGAGGGACCAGACGAAGCTCTGCACACACCGCAGGGCTTAATGAGACCACAAAGACCGAGGGGGGACCAGGGACAGGAGGGTCTCTGGTTAGAGGCTGCCCCAGGATGCCCCACCCGATCCCAGCAGAGAAGGCAGAGCCCATGCCAGGCCCTGCTCCTGCCCCTGCCGAGGCCCCTGGAGATCCCGGAGAAGTCCCGGCCTCAGCCACTGAGGTGGAAGGAGGCTCCCCAAATCCCGAAGGTGAGAGGGGCTGGGCAGGGAGGACCAGGGCCACTGCATGGGGGTGTCCCAGGGCAGGTCTCAAAGGCCTCTGCTCACAGGGTCAAGTTCAGCAGTCCCCAATGGCCTCGGTGCTCCTGATGACCCCATCGGCCTCTTTGTGACACGGCCACAGGATGGCGAGGTGACCGTGGGTGAGTGTGGGGCTGCTGCAACCAGGGGTGTGATGGGGAGACAGCAGGCTTCCCCCAAGCCCAGCCTGTCACCTCTCTGTTGCAGGTGGCAGCATCACCTTCTCAGCCCGTGTGGCTGGGGCCAGCCTCCTGAAACCGCCCCTGGTCAAGTGGTTCAAGGGCAAGTGGGTGGACCTGAGCAGCAAGGTGGGCCAACACCTGCAGCTGCACGACAGCTACGACCGGGCCAGCAAGGTGGGGCCTGCGTGGCACGGGAGCCTGGGGGTACAGGGGTCATGGGGACACACAGAAAAGGGGGACATGGAGAGCCCTGGGACACATAAGGGGCGTCATGAGACTGGAGGCACACAGAGGGTGCAAAGAAGGGGCATGGGGGGGCCTGAGAAGCAAGTTGGGGAACCAAGGGCACGTGGGGATCAGGGAAGTCTCAGAGGAGGGTTATGGGGAGGCACGGGGACCGACCTGTGGGACATAGGGAGCCTGGAGGTCACGGTGGTCTCATACGAAGGCTGGTGCGGGGCACAGGAGCTCAGGGAGCCTGAGAGACACTGAAGAGGCTGGCAGGGGGGCGTCAGCCAGTGAGGGAATAAAGCCCCTGGACGGCTGGGTAGCAGAGGTAATGGCCTCAAAGACCAAGCCGAACAATTCATCATACAGACAAGGAAACCAAAGGTTCCGACGCTCTTGTTACGGGTCTGGGGGCATCAGAGCCAGGCCTAGAACTTGTGTCCGGACTCCCTGCTTCTGCCCCTCTCACTCTTCCACAATCCTGGCCCAGGCAAGGGGGCCTGTGGCGGGTCAAAGCCGACACGTTCAGTGGTGTGGGCTGTGCCCTGCACAAAGTGCTTCTTCGTCTTGGGTCAGTGTTTGCGACGTCATCACCGATTCGTAGTTTACCGCCACCGTGTGCCAGCAGATGGCAGTAGTGAGTCTAGAGCCGGGGCTCCTTTCGCTATTCACATGGAACTGGGGGTTACCTAAAACCTGGGGGGGAGAGGGCTGTTGGCCATTAGCCACCCCCACTCTCCCTTGGGAGTGCAGGGCCTCATCTTCTGGCCCCCGTCTCCCCTGACACCTCATCCCCACAGGTCTACCTGTTTGAGCTGCACATCACGGACGCCCAGGCCACCTTTGCTGGCGGCTACCGCTGTGAGGTGTCCACCAAGGACAAATTTGACAGCTGCAACTTCAACCTCACTGTCCACGGTGAGGGGGCAGCCCAGGCGTCGGTCCTGAGTTTGGGCTCCCCGTGGGTCCCGCCCTCCCACACCTGCTCCCATTTCCTAACGCCCAGGAGGATGCCTCGTCCCGGCCGGACAATGGCTGACCACATGCCCGCAGCGCTCCCGCACGGGCGTGAAGCAAATCCAGGGGGCTTCCAGGGCTGGGGTGGGGAACAGCCAAGTCTAGATCTTGTCTGGGTCGCATCTTGGCGTCTCAGGCTCCTGGCACTAGTGAACAGGTGAAGGGCGGGTGGGCAGGTCTGTGACCCTCGGAGATCCCCGGGCAGGGCTGCCGGGTCGGCCCCCTCTGAAGCCCCCTTCCCTGTCTCATCCCCCTCTTTGAACACAGAGGCCATTGGCCCCGGAGACCTGGACCTCCGATCAGCTTTCCGCCGCACGTGAGTGGCCATCTGTCCTCAGGGCCAGCAGGGGTGGGGGGGCTCACCTCAGGGTCAGGGCTGGGGGGGGCTGTGAGAGGTAGGATTGGGGATGATGGGCACAGGGGAGAGCAAGCTCCCCTGGGCCGGTGAGGAACTGGGTCTAACCCCCACAGGAGCTTGGCTGGAGGAGGTCGTCGGATCAGGTACCCCTCCCCCAACCCTGTACTCAGACCCCAAGGGGTCTGAGCTGGGCAGGGAGCCCCCATCTGGGCAATGTCCCTTCCTCACACACTCCTCCCCCGCCCCTGGGGCTCCCCGCTCCCAAGCCCCTTCTAATCAGCTGCACTGTGGCCTCACTGCGGGTCCCTTTCAATAGTGACAGCAACGAGGACGCCGGGATCCTGGACTTCAGCTCGCTGCTGAAGAAGAGGTGAGCCTCCCAGCGGCAGCCCCCAGGCAGGCGGTGAGGCCTGGTTTTCAGTCCTGGCACTGCAGCCGTCCAGCTGTGCGGCCCCGCTCAGGCCACTGAACCTCTCTGGGCCCGTTTCCCTGTCAAATGGGACCATCCTGGCATTGGAAAGAGTCAGATGTCTCTGCGGACGTTATGTCCTGTGAACCAGCATCCTCACAGCCACCCCCACGACCACCCCACATCCGGGTCCGCAGCAGCTCACCCCAGTCGGCTCTGGGGACCCGGAGCTGCGGAATTGCCCGCCCCGCTCTGCACAGCTGACTCTGTGTCCTCTCCCTCTCTCTCCCGGACCCTGCGATTCGGCTGCTGCTGCTGTGGCCCAGAGAGTAAGCACTGGGGGCGGGAGCTTCGGGGCAGCAGGGCGCTGGGGGGGCGCACCTGTCACTACGATGCTTGGTGAGACACAGAGGGGGCTGTAATCAGACAGACTCGGGGCCCCCAGGACTGGGGCAAGCCTCTGAGCCTTGGGTTCTCCTGATAGTCACTTGTCAGAGCTCAGGAGGAACAAACAAGGTGAACCGGCGGGGCGTGAGTGCGGGGAGGAGGGGGAGGGGAGGAGGGGAGGGGAGGAGGGGAGGGGAGGGCCCAGAAGCTTCCACCCCAGCTCTCTGGGGGGAGGTGGCCATGCCTCTAATCTGTCCCCTGCCTCTCTGCCCCACCTGGAGCAGCAGTTTCCGGACCCCGCGGTGAGTGCCCTGCGAAGCCCAGCACCCGTCACCCCTACTGCCATCAAGAACCCCTCCCTAGCCTCAGCCCCCATCCTGAGCTTTGGGCCTCCAAAACCCCAGAACTGGCCCAGGACCCATGCGGCTCAAGCTGCCCCAGCAGAAGGGAAGGGGCAGAGGGGCAGAGGCAGCCGCTGCTCCTTGGTCTTGGCCTCAGGAAGCCCCCACGCCAGGGGAGGGGGGTAATCCTGCCCCGGCCACGGGGCACGCCCTGAGGCCTGTCCCCGCGCACTGCGGGACGCAGGGACTCGCGGCTGGACGCCCCGGCCGAGGAGGACGTGTGGGAGATCCTGCGGCAGGCGTCCCCCACGGAGTACGAGCGCATCGCCTTCCAGCACGGCGTCACCGACCTGCGCGGCATGCTCAAGCGGCTCAAGGGCCTGAAGCGCGACGAGAAGAAGAGCACAGGTTAGCCGCCGTCCCGGGCAAGCCGGCGGGTCGTCCTCTCCCGCCCGCCCTCGGAAAGGAAAGGCGCCCGCTTAACCCGTGCCACGTCCAGGAGAAAGGGGAGAAGCGCGTTTAGGGCGCGACCCACGCGTGGGGAAAGGGACCGGCCTGGTCGTTGATCCTCACCGGCAAACAGTGAGGCAAGGCAGGCAAGGGCTGACCCCCTGGCCCCCAGGCGGGTCAGGGGAGAGGGCTGGGCCTGGTCCTGCCCCATCGAGGTGTGGCAGGGCGGCAGGGTGGATGTCAGCCCCCCACCCCACCCCCCGGGGAAGTCAGCCAGGAGAGCACAGGTCACGCCTGCCCACCGGGCGGGGGCACCTCGTAGGAGTGCAAAACCCGGGGCTGCTCTGAAGACAGGCCCGAGTAGAGAGGGTCCACTCGTCCCATCACCTGTTCTCACAAGCTTCTGTCATTTGGGAAACTCCTAACCTATCCCTGGGCTGAGCAGGTGGAGAGGACCCCAAGGAAGACAGGAAGACAGAGAGGCAGAGAGCGAGGCAGAGAGACGCAGAGAGAGGCAGAGAGAGAGACAGAGAGACACAGAGAGAGAGACAGAGAGACACAGAGAGAGGCAGAGAGAGACACAGAGAGAGAGGCAGAGAGACACAGAGAGAGGCAGAGAGAGAGGGGCAGAGACAACAGACACATAGAACAGACAGAGATAATCAGTGACAGGAGAGACCCAGAGAGATGGCGGGGGTTGGGGGGACCCCGGCCCTGGGCCACAGCAGCCCTGGGCGTGAGCCTTCTGCACCCGGGCCACTCCGCGGGAAGCGGGGACAGGGGCGGCAGGGTGGCGACGGCTGAGAGGTGGCGCTCAGCCTTTCAGAAGAAGCTGCAGCCGGCCTACCAGGTGAGCAAGGGCCACAAGATCCGGCTGACTGTGGAGCTGGCAGACCCCGACGCTGAGGTCAAGTGGCTTAAGAACGGACAGGAGATCCAGATGAGTGGCAGGTGCGGCCAGGGGCAGGGGGCAGGTCGGGGGCGGGGGGCTCAGCTGCCTGCATCTCTCCGCCCGCTCCGTCTCTGTCTCCCCGTCTTCCCCCACTTCCCTCTCTGGGTCTAATTTGCCGTCTTCCTGTTTGCCCCCATGTCTCTTCCTCGCTCTTTTCCTCTCGGTCTCGCTGCCTCCCCTCGGGGACGCTCCAATGGCCCCTCCGGTTCCACAGCAAGTAAGGCCCAGCTCCTGACAGGCTTGTGGGGGAGGGACACAGGGGTCCCGAAGCGCGGAGGGGCTGAGGGGGCACCGGGAGGCAGTCCGTGACCCTTCCGCCACCCCCGCCCAGGTACATCTTCGAGTCCAATGGCGCCAAGCGCACGCTGACCATCAGCCAGTGCTCGCTGGCGGACGACGCGGCCTACCAGTGCGTGGTGGGCGGTGAGAGGTGCAGCACCGAGCTCTTTGTCAAAGGTGGGCCCGGGACCGTGGGGCCCCGGGGCAGGAGGGCCACACAGGGGCCTGTCCGTCACACTGCCCCTGCCTTGACAGAGCCCCCGGTGCTGATCACGCGGCCCCTGGAGGACCAGCTGGTGATGGTGGGGCAGCGGGTGGAGTTCGAGTGTGAGGTCTCTGAGGAGGGGGCCCAGGTCAAATGGTGAGTGCAGGGGCAGGGGGGCGGGGGGCGGGGGGCAGGGGGCACGGGACAGGGCTGGGAGGCCGGGGGCATGCCCAGAGGGGATGGTCAGTGCTGCCCACCCCCGGCCAGGCTGAAGGATGGGGTGGAACTGACCCGGGAGGAGACCTTCAAATACCGCTTCAAGAAGGACGGCCACAAACACCACTTGATCATCAACGAGGCGACGCTGGAGGACGCTGGACACTATGCACTGCGCACCAGTGGGGGCCAGGCGCTGGCTGAGCTCATCGTGCAAGGTGAGGCCCACGGGGACAGGTGGGGGGAGCACACAAGGCCCCAGGGCCTTGGGCCCCCTCAGCCCCAGCCACCCCCCAGCCCTGTGTGGGAATCAGGCAAGCACAGGACAGAGGCCTGTGTGACCTTGGACAAGTCACTTTGACACCCTGAGCCTCACCTTTGTCATCTGTAAAATGGGGGTGCTGCGGTGGCCAACTCAGAGGGTATCAGGAGGGTCGGGAGGGCCTGGTTAGTGTCACACACACACACGAAGTTCCTTGTGTCCACGGCACCATCACGTGCCCGAGTCACACTCCCACACGTGCCCATGTGATCTCACGCCCACGCCCACACGCACCCTCACCGGCTCTGCCCTGTCCCCCAGAGAAAAAGCTGGAGGTGTACCAGAGCATTGCGGACCTGACGGTGGGCGCCAAGGACCAGGCCGTGTTCAAGTGCGAGGTGTCGGACGAGAACGTGCGTGGCGTGTGGCTGAAGAACGGGAAGGAGCTGGTGCCCAGCAGCCGCATAAAGGTGTCCCACATCGGGCGGTGAGTGTGCGGGGCCCGGCCCCAGCGCGGAGCGCGGCGGGCGGATGTGACGGGCAGAGGCTGTGGCAGACACAGAGACACAGGCGGAGAGACAGAGACGCAGCTACAGGGAGATGCAGAGAAAGACAGAAACAGAGACAAACGGAGAGGCAGAGACGGACAGAGAGACAGACAGACCCAGGCAGGACAGGGACTGACGAGGGAAGAGAGAGACAGAGCTGTTGATAGGCAGAAGCGCACAGGGAGAGCCAGGCAGAGACCCAGGCGGGGCCGGGCGGGGCTCAGAGCCCCCAACCGCCTCCCTCTGACTGGTGACCAGGGCAGGGCAGGAGGCCACCGGGAGGCCAGCTCTGGCCAGGGGCCCTCACTCTCTCCCACTCTCTTTCTTACTCATGCCCCTCAGGGCTGACCTGTGCTGAGCATCTGGGCTGGCCTGTGCTGAGCCCAAGGTCAGAGAGATTAAAGAGACCAGCCCCTGCCCAGTCTCCAGGGGCCCAGGGGACACTTCTACCCTGCCTATCTCTGAAAACACGTGAGAGAGCTGGAAACTTCAAATATAAAGAAAGCCAGCACTTAAACCAGTGAGCTGGGATGGGGAAAGGGTCCTCTGGAGCCCCAGTTAGGACGTGCTGATGAGGCCAAGGGTGTGTAGCCCAGTGGGGCCCTCTGAGCCACTGCCGCTGACCTGCAGGGTCCACAAACTGACCATCGACGACGTCACGCCTGCAGACGAGGCTGACTACAGCTTTGTGCCCGAGGGCTTCGCCTGCAACCTGTCCGCCAAGCTGCACTTCTTGGGTGAGCAGGTGCCTGGGTTGGGGTGGGGCCCGGGTGCCGGCCCTGCCTTTGCCCCGGTGCCACCTGCGCTTCCTTCTCTTGCAGAGGTCAAGATTGACTTCGTGCCCAGGCAGGGTGAGTCTCAGGGCCCCTGTGTGCCACCTCCCTGCACTCACCCACCCATGTCTCCCCTCCGCTCACAGACAGAGGGAAGAACAGGGTCTGGGAGAGGTGCCCTGAGACCCAGCCCTTGCTCTGTTACTCCAGACCAGGGGCCGCTTCTAATCTCTCTGAGCCTCAGTGTCCACATCTGTAGGATGGGGGTCCTGATGGCACCTCCTCCACAGGGTGGTAAGAAAGACGCGCTGAGCTGCACAGATGTGAGATTTTATTATCCAACCTTTTCTGTTTGGGGAAGTATCTCTCCTACGTTTATATTAAACTTTTAGTCGGGTGTTTTAGAATCCTCACTTCAGGGGCGTCGTGCAGGCTGAGGCGCGCTGCAGGCCTGCGCTTTCCCACCTGGGTTCACTTAATGGAAGGGCTCCATTTAAAGAGGGTTCCATGGTGACCAAGTTTGGGAAACACAGAACAACTTGCCTCACATCTTGCTGATTCAGAAGGTGCAACGGCGTGTCCAGGGTCTGAAAACTCCTGTGCTAAACATTAACTTGCTTTAATGCAGGGTTTTTCCTACGTTATTTGGCGTTGGGAGGTTTTTGTCTTGCTTTGTTTTGCTTTTTTCTGGCAGGACACTGATGTTCTCCCCCAAACAGTTTGAGAAATGCTATGCTAGGTGACCTAATGTTACCAACCGCCCCTGGAACCTCCTGGGGTGATGGAATGTTCTAGATCTTGATTGGCTTGGTGGTGGTTACACTGGTATATACATTTATCAAAACTCATCAGGTTGTAAGCTTGAGTCTCGGCATCGTAGTGTGTGTAAACTATACAATAAAATTGATGAAAAGGAAACCAGTTCCCCCCAATTTCGGGGGCCACGGGCCCTTCCCCTTCCTCTGACCCACGCCATCTCGCCCTCCCTGCCACCCCAGAACCTCCCAAGATCCACCTGGACTGCCCGGGCCGCACACCCGACACTATCGTGGTCGTGGCTGGGAACAAGCTGCGCCTGGATGTCCCCATCTCCGGGGACCCTGCCCCCACCGTGATCTGGCAGAAGACTGTCACACAGGTACTGGGGCTCCTTACTCCACTTCCCCATCTGTAAAATGGGTGGCTGGGACCTGTGAGTGCTGGGACCTGCTTCCCACCCGACCCCACGGCACATGGGCACGGCCTGCAGCTGGCCACCGACCGGGGGCACAGAGGCTCAGCTGGCTGGGGGGTGCACAAGGGGTGCAAAAGCAGCGGGGACGGGTAAAGGAGAGACAGAGGGCCGCTGGGCCGGGATCCCCTCCAGGCGGAGTCAGCCCCCTCACCTTTCCTTCCCTCTTGCTCTGTGTCCAGGGGAAGAAAGTCCTTGCGGGGCCAGCCCCCGATGCAGGGGATGCAGGTGCCAGTGACGACTGGGTGTTTGACAAGAAGGTGAGTGAGGCTGAAGGTGGGACAAGGCCACATACGTCCTTGGGCAAGGCCTCCGGGAAGATGCCGCATCTGGCCAGTGTGCTGCTGGCCCAGGCAGAGTGTCCAGGAAGCCAGCCCTCCTGTCTGGCGGCTCCCTGGCTCCCGTCTTCCCAAGTCCACGGTTACTTCGTGCTTCCTCCCAACTAGCGGCTCCGCTTCCCTGGCCCTTTGCAGTAACAGTAGCTGCCCGAGTGCCACGTGGGTCCAGCTGAGCTCTTTGTGGGATCCGCGCAGTAGCTCTGGGAGGTCATATTATTTCCATTTGGCAGATAAGGAAACTGAGGCACACAGAGGATGGCCTAAAGTTCTGTGACAAAGCTAGAGCTGCAGTCTGAGCCCCTTGCCCTGGTGCCTTGTCCGTGGCAGGTGTCAGGAAAGGTTTTGGGAGGAGGCGCGCACACGGGTGCGGGTTCCACACAGGCTCTGCCCCCCCCCCATGAACCCTGCACTGAGCTCCTTTCCTATTTGGGGGCTTCAGAAGCCTCTGGGGTCCAACCTGGGCCCTTCCCCTCTATTCCCTGCTCCCCAGCTACTGTGTGAGACGGAGGGCCGGGTCCGAGTGGAGACCACCAAGGACCGAAGCATCTTCACTGTCGAGGGGGCAGAGAAGGAAGACGAGGGTGTCTATACCGTCACCGTGAAGAACCCTGTGGGCGAGGACCAGGTCAACCTGACGGTCAAGGTCATCGGTGAGGCTTGCTAGCCAGCGTCCAGGCGGGGAAGACGGAGGGAACCACGGAGGACCCATCCATTCACCCATTTAGTCACTCAACAAACATTGAGGACATGCTCTAGGGTCCATGGAGAGGGTTGGAACTAGGGCATGGGTGAATACGGGCAGTGGAGAGCCACAAAGGTTTCATCACAGACTGGTGACATGATCAGAACTGCATTCTAGAAAGATGGCTTTGCCTCTGGGGGTGGTTGAGGCAGCCTGTAGCTGTTGGTTGACCAGCAACGTTGGCCCTGGGCCTGGACAGGGCTGATGTGTGGGTCCACCCGCTCTAGATGTGCCTGATGCCCCTGCGGCCCCTAAGATCAGTAACGTGGGTGAGGACTCCTGCACGGTGCAGTGGGAGCCGCCTGCCTATGACGGCGGGCAGCCAGTCCTCGGTGAGTGGAGGGCACAAGGGCAGGGCCGGGGGCAGCGGGTGCAGGGGTGCGCGGGGCCCAGACCGGAGCGCCTGTCCTCCTTGCTCAGGCTACATCCTGGAGCGCAAGAAGAAGAAGAGCTACCGGTGGATGCGGCTGAACTTCGACCTGCTGCGGGAGCTGAGCCACGAGGCTCGGCGCATGATCGAGGGCGTGGTTTACGAGATGCGCGTCTACGCCGTCAACGCCATCGGCATGTCCAGGCCCAGCCCCGCCTCGCAGCCCTTCATGCCCGTCGGTGAGCCTGCGCAGCTGGCACTGCCCCCGCGCCATCCAGGGAACCCAATAATAGCAGCTGCTCCGCGTAGGCGGCCAGCACCCTCGGCATGCACATCCCTGGTCTTTAATCCACAGTCGGAGATAGTCCTCTTCATTTCACAGATGAAGAAAGGGAGGCTCTGAGAGGTTAAATGACCTGCTCAAGGTCACCCAGCTGGGAGGGGGTGGAGCTGAGAGTCACACCAATCTGACCCGTGTTCCATCACTCTTATGTCTATAAAAAAGGGAGTAATGACAATACGTACTTCATGGAGCTGTTGTTAGGGGGAATGAGATATTGCAGGCAGAGCAGCTGGCATACAGCAGGTGCTCAATAAATGATCACTGTCACCTGGTCCCCACACCCTTCTATCTGGATTTGTCACGCATGGGACAGGGTGAGGATAGGGGTGCCTGAGGGCCCAAGGGACATCCTTCTGTGGAAAGAGCACTGGACCAGGAGTTGGAGATTGGTTTGCACAGCCAGCTCCCTCCAGAGTCGTTGGCTCCCCCCTCCCCTCCCCGAGGCCTGTGTCCTCATCTGTATAATGGGGGTGGAGAGGGTGGAACAGACGCTGAGGGTACCCGGCAGGCCGTCGGGGACAACAGTCCCAACCGGGATGGGTGGGACTGTGGGGGCAGCTGTCTGAGGCAGAGGCAGGTGCCCACTCTGTCCTGGGAGTGGGCAAAGGTTGGGGTGATGGCAGCAAGGGGGTGCCTGTGGGGAGAAGGGTCTAGGCCTCTCTCTTTAGGGACCGCCTTTCAGTTTGCTCGGCTCTTAGTCACTCACCTAAGCATACAGCTCCAGGAAATGCCCGCTTCAGGCTCGCGTTTCCTTAAGACACATGATAGCATTTCCTACGCGACCTGACGGAAGTGGCCCCTTCAAAGCTCCCGGCGTTCTTTGGGGATGTTTTTCCTATTTAGAGCCTTCTTTTGTAATGTTACTTGTTTCTAAGCCTGCCTAGAGACATGGCTTTGAATGGAGCTGAAATATTTCTTCAAGTGCCTGAAAGCCGACCTCAGGGGGAGCCCCCCATTGACTTGGGCCCCTCTCTGACCTGCCCTCTGCCCAGGCCCCCCCAGTGAGCCCACCCACCTGGCTATAGAGGATATCTCGGACACCACTGTCTCCCTCAAGTGGCGGCCCCCGGAGCGCGAGGGAGCTGGAGGCCTGGATGGCTACAGTGTGGAATACTGCCAGGAGGGCTGTGAGTGTCCCCTCCCCAGTCCTGGGCCCGTGGCCAGCACCTGTCTGAACTGTCCCCCAGGCCAGGCACCTGTCACCCTGCTGGGCCCTATCTGCAGTGGAGGCCCAGCCACGAGAGGGTGGGTCACAAGGTGCGGTGTTGATGTTGACAGCACCCATGGTCTCGCCTGCGCACCCCATTCCTCAGGCTCCGAGTGGGTGACTGCCCTTCAGGGACTGACAGAGCGCACGTCCATGATGGTGAAGGACCTGCCCACGGGGGCCCGGCTGCTGTTCCGCGTGCGCGCGCACAACGTGGCGGGGCCTGGCACCCCGGCCACCACCAAGGAGCCCGTGACAGTGCAGGAGATACTGCGTGAGTGCCCCGTGTGCAGTCACAAGATCTGCCACTGACACCCTGGCCCTTGGTGCCAGTGGAGGTGGGGACAGTCAGGGGGACCCTACTAGAGGGAGGGGCAGAATGCTGGGCGGGACAGGAGGGGTCCAAGGCTTTATCCACGCCCCAGGCCCAGGGCAAGCCTGTGCAAAAGTGTCCTCTGAGTTTTCCATGTCAACCTCGGTCTGGGACAGGGGAAATGTAGGTCATTAGACCACTGTCTTCCAGCTCTGTGAGTCTCTCAGCTCCAACAGGTAGGTATTGTCCATGCGCTTACGGCTGAGCAGTGAGGCCACTGGGGGTCGCACTGGCCCATCTGGGATCCGCTTCCCACTCCTCTATTCCCAACCGAGGATCAGCTGTGTACGGACTGGTTCGCACAGTGGGAAGAGGCAGCAAACTGAGGTCCAAAGAGCATGGGGTGCAGTGTCCAAAGGCCTAGATTTGTATCCTGGCCTGTGTACTTCAAACGAGTTGTTTGCCCTCCCCGATCCCTGCCTCTTGTAGCAGAGTGGTGAGGCTCAGGAGCTTTGGGAACTGTGGGGCTAGGGCTAGGGCAGCTAAAGGAGGGGAGGGTCCAGGAAGCAGCAGGGTTTTTAGCTGCAGCTCCCCACACCCTGCCTCAAGAGAGAGAGAAGCTGTGGCACTCCTCAGGCCTTGGGCTGTGGCTGGCCCTCGCCGAGCCGCCCACCCTGTACCCACAGAGCGGCCACGGCTCCAGCTGCCCAGACACCTGCGCCAGACCATCCAGAGGAGGGTTGGGGAGCCTGTGAACCTCCTCATTCCTTTCCAGGTAGGACTGGCCCCTTCTCTCCCTCAGTATGCGTTCATGCCCAGCAGATGGGTGTGTCTCAGGGCTGACCACACCCTGAGACCTCATCCAGGCACGTGAGGCTGGGCTGGTCGCCAGTCCTCAGGGAGAGCCAGGCTTGGGGGTGAGCTGTCCCTCCCCACAGGGCAAGCCCCGGCCTCAGGTGACCTGGACCAAAGAGGGACAGCCACTGGCAGGCGAGGAGGTGAGTATCCGGAATAGCGTCACAGACACCATCCTGTTCATCCGGGCTGCCCACCGTGCCCACTCTGGCACCTACCAGGTCACTCTGCGCATCGAGAACATGGAAGACAAGGCGACACTGGTCCTACAGATCATTGGTGAGTGGCACTGTGGCCTCCCTGCGAGCCATCTCATTTGCTGTCCCTGAGCTGGGCTGCCAACCCAGAGCTTTACATCTGTCAGTGCTGGGGCCCCTCCTCTGGGAGGTCCAGAGCCCTGCAGAAGAGGACAGCCAGGTCCAGTCGGGCATGGGCGATGGGGCCCCTTGAGCCTAGGGCCTCCTGCTCTTGCTCAGGCAGGAGCAAGAGGTACGTTTGGTGTTCCAGCTGGGCCTGTCTCCTGCAGACAAGCCAAGCCCTCCCCAGGATATTCGGGTCACGGAGGCATGGGGTTTCAATGTGGCTCTGGATTGGAAGCCACCCCAAGATGATGGCAACACGGAGATCTTGGGTTACACAGTACAGAAAGCTGACAAGAAGACCATGGTGAGCCTGAGCCTGGGGTCCTGGCCCCCCACATATACTCTCACTAAGAGCAGGCTGCCCCGGGCCTGAGCTACCCCTCCCCTGCCCTTAGAATGGGCCTTCCTCTCCTCCCTCCAGTTCTTCACAGTGGGGGTGCCCACAGGGGGGCCCTGACAGGCAGCAGGGCCTTTCCCCAGAGACACCCCCCACCTTTCCTCCATATCCGCAGGAGTGGTTCACTGTCTTGGAGCATTACCGCCGCACCCAGTGTGTAGTGTCAGAGCTCATCATCGGCAATGGCTACTACTTCCGGGTCTTCAGCCATAACATGGTGGGGCCCAGTGACATAGCCGCCACCACCAAGGAGCCTGTCTTCATCCCTAGACCTGGTGCTGTACCCTCATGCCCACCCCTGGTGGGCGGGGGGAGCTGGGGCAGGGAGGCAGCGAGAGCAGGAAGGGGAGCCTGGGGTGGCATTGTCCTCTTGGTACAAAGTCCTATTACCAACAGGCATCACATATGAGCCACCCAACTACAAGGCCCTGGACTTCTCCGAGGCCCCAAGCTTCACCCACCCGCTGGTGAACCGCTCAGTCATTGCCGGCTACAATGCCACCCTCTGCTGTGCTGTCCGGGGTAGCCCTAAGGTAGGGACCTTTGGGCCCAGGTCCAGGCAGACCCAGAAGGCAGGGCTCAGAGGCTCCAATCTCGAGCAGTCCTCCCCCCAGCCTGTCCCCTGCTTCCTCTCTGCTTCTGGGCATCAGGGGCAGACCCCTCTCCCTGGCACTCCCTATTGGCTCCCTGTCCATCCCCAGCCTTGGACATAGTTTGGGACTCCAGTGGGAATCCCCAGAGTAAAAACACAAATGCCAGTCTCCCTCCATTCCCGCTAGGTCCCCTCTCAACCTGAGATAGTTTCCCTCTCTCCTATCACCTGATTTATAGCCCAAGATTTCCTGGTTCAAGAATGGCCTGGACCTGGGAGAAGACGCCCGCTTCCGCATGTTCAGCAAGCAGGGAGTGCTGACCCTGGAGATCAGAAAGCCCTGTCCCTTTGACGGGGGTGTCTATGTCTGCAGGGCCACCAATCTACAAGGCGAGGCACAGTGTGAATGCCGCCTGGAGGTGCGAGGTGAGGACATTGGGCAGAGCCTGGGGTGGTGGAGAAGGCAGGGCACAGGCTGGGACTCGGCTATCCTCCCAAGCAGCTGCTCTGGCTTAGAGTAATGACCCTGCTGTGTGCAGATGGGTACCAGCTTCTGGGCTCTGCTGCTAAAGCTGCTCCCCCAGCCTTCCAGGCAGTTGGGAGGACACACATGGTGCTGGGAGCTGTAGCACATAAGTGGCACTGCCTCCTTCTCTCCTGCAGTGCCTCAGTAACCAGGCTGGCTCCCCGGGGATGGCCAGGTATGTGCTCTGGAGCACCTCAACAAGTAGGGTCCAAATCAGAAGCTGAACCCTGGCCCTTGGTCTAGGGTCAGTCATTAGGAAAAATGGGGGCGCAGATTTCAGTCCAGCTCACTGAAGGGGGACCTGTGTCACAGGTACAGCCAGATGCCAGTCCTCGTGCCGGGAGCCTGGAAGGCAGCTGCACAAGTGGCCTTCCTGCTCTTGGATGTGTGTGCACAAGTGTGGATCTCGGGGCTGGGCTGAGCGGGTATCAGTGAAGCAGTATGGCCTGTGATGAACAGGTGTGGGGCACTCTACTTAGCCTGACGCGTCCAAGTTCCCACCGGAAGCTCTTGCATCTTTTGGGCGAACAGTGAGTTGGGCTCAGGAAACGATGGCTGCTGACAGGTCTTCCTGGCCTGCCGTATTCTCTCAGTGTGTAAGCACAATAAAAGATCAGTGCAGTCGCAGAGAGCTGACTCTTCTTGTCCAAGGTGCTTGTTTTTGCACAAAGCACAGGGACAGTTAATCTTCAGAGCAAGCTAAAGGCAGGTAGTCTGTCTACCAGAAGAGTTAAGTAAGGCCCAGAGTAGAACCCTAAATTCATAAAACATTACTTCTAGAAGGAACCTGTCTATCCCCACTGCATACACCCATCAAATGAAGAAACTGAGGAGCTGTGACAGGGGGAGTGTTAGCGACATAGCCGGAAGCCCAAGGCTCTTCTGCCCGGCCTCATGTGCTCAGTACTGTCTTGTCCTGGTGACCGATGGTCATAGCATCCCAGATGTGGGGCAGTGCTAAATCTCACTGTGGTTCTGGGCCGATACGGCCTGGAGTGAAGCTGTACTGGGCTGCTTTGGGGTCCTTGTGGGCAACACGCCCATGGCCCACGCACATCCACATCCCACTGGGAGAGAGTGATCGTATCCAGCATGAGACACTGGGGGCCGGGGCCCTCTCCTCTGCTCTTCTGTCCCTCATGGGGAGCCCAGTTCTGATCCTGTTTCCTTTCAGGAGGAAGGAGCCAATGGGTCTCAGAGGTGCCTTGATAGAGTGCAGAGGATCCTTTCTGCCCAGGGAGTACCAGGTTTTTCCATGGCATAGAAAAAAGCTCGATGAAGGCTGATCCCAGGGTTGCTTCTCAGAGTTCTACCCAACTCCTAGCCAAGACCCCAGAACTCTGGGATCCAGGGCCTGTGGGAGGCCCTGGCTGAGTCACAACACTCTCTGGACCACACCTGTAATGAACACCAGGAATTGGGATGCCAGCCTTGGTTTTTCCTTCATGTCACTGCTAAACTCACCTGTGCTCAGGTATCCAAGCCAGTTTGGCTGCTCCCTCTAGTGGCCAGCTTATAGCACAGCAAGCCCCTGGGGGCCTTTTTTGCCACAGGAAAGGAAGCCCAAAGGGAGTTAAGGACATTTATTTCCCATTTGCACATCTGTACATTTTCTATAAATATTGTGGAGCTGAAATATGTACAATCATCTCTTGCCCAGCCCCAGGCCACCTCTTCCTCCTGGCGCCCAGTGTCAGGAGATGCTGCCTGCAGACACAGATGTGTGTACTGAACTTGGCCTTTCCTCACTCCTCTGGGTTCCTGCACATGGCAGCCAGTTGTCCTTGGGACCCTTCTAGCCTCTGCCACTCTGTTCCCTCAGGCCAAAGGCAAGGCAGGCCACAGGGGAATCGCTGCTTGCAGGAAGCGCCCTCTCTGCTGCTGCCCTGCAGTGGTGGAGGCCATGGTGGGCAGCAGCGAGGCCAGTAGCTCCCAGCTTAGGAAATGCGTAAGGAAGCAGGGAGGGTGCCACTCACTCGGCCGCCCCTCGACTTTCCCTTCCTCCCCACTGGGAAGACAGGCCTTGAGCTTCCTTCGCGCCCCACTGAGTGGGGCTGCTCTAGGAGCCCAGGCATGCTGAGTCACACAGGGTGAAGAGCCAGAGTCCTGCACTGGAAGGTCGTAATGCCAAGGACAAGGAACCACAACACAAATGTCTCAAGGACACGCAGTAGTGGACTCGCACTCAGTTCTTAGAAGTCAGTGGCCCAACAGACAGACACACACACACTCTCTGAGCCCCAAGGGGCAGAAGGCTGGTCTTCCAGGAGTGCAGAGGGAGACAGTGGAGGAGAAGAGCTCACACTAAGACACTGAGAGACACACACGATGGGGGACCAACTAAGCCACAGCGAAGGGCTTGCAGCGAACATACACGCGTCACCCACTTCTCGTCACAGCAGCATCATGCTCGGGAACAGCAAGAGCCAATGGGGGGGCGGTCCCCTGGGCTGCGACAGCCTTAACCCTCCTCCATCAGCTGGAGACAGCCCGCGGTGGGGTTCTGAGATCTTCCTCACTGCTGCGAACTGCAGCCACATACGAGAAGAGACACAACACAGAGTAGCAGATCTCATGGGCCTAGAGGGGAGAGAAAACCAGACAGATCAACATCCCTGAGAGCCCATCATCTGCACACATGGAGACGTGCCAGGCGGGCAACTCCTGCCCTAACACTGTGCTCAGGTGTAAGCGCGGCCTCCGAGCCAGCCGATGGGAGAGGGAATCGCACGTGTTTCTCCCCCAGGGCTGAAGACACGCTTCAGCTTCAGCTGAATCTTTGACATCTAGACCAATTTACCTCTCAAAGCACTCCTAATAGCCCTTCACCCTCTGCTCTCGGAGGGTCCACCCCACAGCTGTCCAAAGATCCCCAGGGAGCCCTGCGCAGGCACACTCACCATTGGTGTCTTGTACTTGTGGCTCACCACTTCTTTAATTTCAGGAACTAAAAACCGGACAGGCAAGAGACAAAACAGAAAGTTCAAAACTAAGAGCAATAGTGCCATGCTCCCCCAGGCGGCAGCGCCTGGCACCAGGGTCCCCTTCCCCTATTGGCCTGTCCCAGTGGCTGCAGCAGCTTAGGCTATGACAGTTTCTGTCCAGTCCCAGCAGGATGAGAGGACACTGCCCTCTGAGATCTGTAGTGACTCCCTGCTCGATGGCTGTGACTCTAATCACTTCTTCGAGAGCCCCAACATGGTAGCAGGCTAGCCTTTCACCAGCCTAGTCACAGCTACTATCCAGGGCTCCTGAAAACTATAGCAGAGTACTCCCAGGTTTGCATTGGGAGAAGAGACTTGTCTAGCCTGTGCCTCATCTTGCTGAGATGCCTGAGAACTCATCCCTGTCACCAGCCCAAAACTGGTTCCCTGTACCCCCAGCCCTTACATAGAGGGCTCCGAGGCTAGGTGAAGAAGTGGCATGGCACTAAACCCACCAGACTTGTAAGTTTCCTTCCCTGAGTGGCAGGAGAGGCCCAGGCCTGCCTGTGTGAGGGAGAGCGTCAGAGGGCTCTGGAGCAGACACACCGAGCAGTAGAGACAGGCGAGTACAGCACCCGGGAGGAAGGTGACAGGGAGCATCAGGCAAAATACACACATGTCCACAGCCCAGAATGCAAGACTGAGAGTCACCCCTGCCCCAGTCATGCAGGGGTTCTGCTTGGCCAGAAGAAGGAGTAAGGCCCCTGGAGATGGGAGCAGAGGGGCGTGGCATCCCTCTGGGAGCCAGAAAAGGGAAGATGAGAATTGGCCACACCACCTCCTGCCCCTGGGAGGTAGAATTTAAGTGGTCAAACGTTAGGAGGGAATAAACTCATCAAAGGTGGAGCAAGAAGTCAGGATCCTCTCCTGAGTTGGAAGAGTTCCCCAAATCTCTCTCAGGCAGAAGAGAGAAGGGAGCACACGGGGAGTAAACTCAGAAACAGTGAGCCAGCGCACCAGGTGGGGGAAGGCTGGGGAGGAAGAGGGTGGGGAGAGAAAGGAGGAGCTGAACTGGCAATGTGAGCAGCTCGTCTGGTTGAAGGGAGCCCACTCCACCCACTGCAGGGCCCAAGACAGGGGTTTGGGGAGAGGCAGCACGCCGAGGTCACTTTACCTGCTGGAGAAGGAAGGTTTTCACAGCAGCGATGAAGGGGCACAAAAGAATGAAGCACAAACACAGCAGGAACTCAAAGCCCCAGGGTGAGAACCCACTACACCACACACGGCAGCGCCTGGCTTGGGGGAGGCTGGCTCCTGGCTTCTAGCCACCCCTGCCCTGTCTGCCTCTGAGGCCACTAGGCTCCTCTGTCCTCTACAGTAGGTCTGCCTGGACCGCCACAGGCCCTCCTCTAGCCCAGAGGCAGGTGGACACCAGAGTGGCACCGGGGTGGCTGATGGAGCACTGGCCTACTAGGGGTACTGCAGCAGATGACATGAACACAGCAGAGCTTGGGGACTGGCCATCTGTTCTGCCACAGAACGTTTTGACCACTGGATGGCCAAGCAAGGGGAGCAGGCCCTAGTTCACGGAGCCTCTTCAGTGCCACCTCTAAGCGCAAACTCCATCTGAAGCCACCTGCTCTTCTGTGACCTACTTCCTAGCTGCCACTGTCTCTCTTCTTCCTCTACTTCTCTCATCTCAGGGTTCCCTGTGTTTCCCTACCACTCCTACCCCTCTGGACCTCCCTGCAGACGGTCTTCTCTCTGCCCCTAGTCCCTCCTCTGGAGCTCCGAGGTTTGAGTTACTGCCATGTGAGTCCAGACCTAAGAGCAAAATAGTGTAATTACCAAATTCCTCCAGGACAAAGACGCCTCGAACTGTATTGCACTTTTTAATGTGATTCAGCTCTATGAAAACCTGCAAGAGAGGGAGGGAGGGTGGGGTGAGGCCCAGAGGCTCCCCGCTTGCCCCACAAATCCCACTCTCCCAGCTACAGCCCCACCCGCACACAGAAAACCTAGTTCCCAAAGGGAGGACAGAAGAATCCACACACACACAACTCAAAAGCGCTAAGAAGCGAAGATAGCAGAAAGGGCATGTACCTTCCGCTCCTGGCCGGAGGAGAAAGCATGGGAGAGAAATGAAGTTGTTAGTTTTAATGGTCAAACCCAACCCAAAGGCCCCTCTGTTGGCCTGGGCTCCCCGTCCATACCCTGTGTCCAGGGCAGCGTTTGTAGGACACTGTGCCCCTAGGGTCCCCCTACTCGCCCATCAGCTCTCTACCCTTCCATGCATCCTCCTCCGGCGCAGAGGGCTGGCACGGGCGCAAAGCTCCCCTCAGACTGTCCTTGGGGGTGGAGGAGTTGCTATCTTCCTTGAAACAGGGTCCAGGCTCTCCCAAGAAGCACCAGGTGATCATAAAAATAGCTACCACTTACAGGCACCTACTACAAATTCTACAAACACTATTTGCAATCTTCACACCTATGTGGCACCGTGGAGAGTACTACTCTCACTTTATAGAGGATGACACAAGATCAGAAAGTTTATCTGCCCACAAATAACAACGCTGGGCTCCAAATCCATCTTGACTCCAAAGACCACACTCTTGCCATTTGTTACCCGACTGCGTAACTCCATTAGAGGGTCCTGGGCTTCCTCAACTCCAACTGACTGCTATGTGGTGAAAGGTAGACCCCACGGCCCTTATTCCACACTTCCCCTCTCTGCAGGATCTATCTTCTGGGGCAAAGCCTTAAACTCCGGGTCAGCTTGTACATGCTTTGTAACAGGTGTGAGGTCAGTCCAAAGAGGCTACACTAAGAGCAGGACTGCGAGAGGGGATCTGGGTGTTAAACAAGATCTCTTCTTTAGAAGGCGAGGCATCAGGGAGGCACAGCACCAAAATGTCAGCAGCCTGCACCCCAAGAAGTGCCAGCACCTTCATGGACCAGAAAAGTATGTAAGTAAACCCTCTTTGGGCTGACCCTAAGGTCTTAAGTGTATTACTCAAAATATTACTATTACTAGTAGTAAATGTACTACTGAAAATACACTTCGCCAAGAAGCCTGTGCAGCTACTTCTCATCACAGCGAGGCTGCCGAGCTAGACTCCTGAAGGAGAACTAACGTGGCAAGTGGAGGGAGAAAGCCACAGCCTCCAGCAGACGGTCACCTCTCCCGAGTGTCAGCCACTCGGCCAGGGGCTCTGGGGCTTCACACACTCAGATTTGGCTCAGAGCCTCAAGGAGAAGAACCAGCCCATCAGGGAAGGGGTAGGAAAGGCACTTGTGTGAAGAGTCAGAACTGGGAACGGACCTGGAATGATGCGCTGGCCTCAGAAAGGAATTAGCTTAAGCAATTTCCACTGAGAGAAAAGGTAACACTGTGTTAAAAGACCAAAAGAAAGAAAAAAGTCAGCTCCTATGCTGTAATCACAATGAGGGAAAGATGTATCCCGAAGTGTTCCCCAGTCAAGAGGGGAGTGGGGCCTGTGGAGCAGGGACAGAGTGGGGACACTCGGGGGAAGGAAAAGAAGAGGAAGAAGAATCAGCAGGAGAAAACAGCAAATAAACACACATTCCAGGTAAGACAGACACAAGCTGCTCTCCCTCTCCCTCTCCCTCTCTCCTTCACACGCACACATGCACAGACACACGCCAAGTTCACGCACACCAAACACCCACGAACAAGATCAGCTGGTCTAGACTTTCAAAGCAAAACCACCAAGCAAAGCAAACCCTGGGGACAGGGAGGGCAGACACTGTGCGAAGAAGGGCCAAGTGAGACGCTCCCACTCACACTGTACTGAGTCTAACAGAAGGAGGCAGCCCAGCTATCAAGGCTCCCTCTGTTCCCCGTGTCCCCCACGGGCTCCCTGCTGCACCTTCAAGGTGGTTGTCAATGTCACTGTGCCCTCCTCTGATTTCTCTCTCTGGTCCAGCTGCTGCAATTCTCCCACTAGCCTTAGAGGCCCTCTCATGCTCACTGGGAAATCACTGGGGGCCCTGGACATTGCTCCTTATTGCAGATGGAACAACAGGGCCAGGAAGCCTTGTGCTGCCACTTGTACCTACCTGGTTGTGCATGAACTTGAGATTGATCCCTTCTAGGGTGACCTGCAGCAAGCCACCCTCACCAGTCTTCATGTCCTGAACAGGGAACTCGCCACCTAGTTCTGGTCCTGTGGTGAGGAAGGAGGTGGTCAGCTAGCTGGAGGTGGGGAGTCCCATGGCTGGACTTCCTCGCCAGGCCTCTGACACTCGTAAGGACTGATGAAAACAAGTGGGAGGCACCCGCTCAGGGAGCTGTTCTCTGCTCACCAGGTTTGATGCTTTGCTGTCGGGCGGCTGCGCGCTCCATGCTGTCCTTCACACAGTAGTACAGCTCCCGACACTACGGAACACGAGGGGGAGAGATGCCTGCTGTGCAAGCCTCCAGACTTCCCCACCCTCTGCTCCACAATGGCTGCTGAGTGGTTCTGGGCGGGCACTAGGACCTCGGAGACAGCTCTATGTTGCCCACACGACAGCCAGAGGTAAAAGTGAGGCTTTATACACAGACTGGATTTTCACTGCTGTCTAAGAGACTCAACACCTTGCCCTTAATATCCACCCTCAACCCAGAGTTCATGAGTACCTTCTTAGTATAGAATTTGTTGAGCTGGGTCTCAGAGCCGTTTCTCCGCCACAAGCACAACACCTTGGTCTTGGGACAGTAGGTCATGTTGATGAGCTTCTCATACCACCAGCGCTCATATACTGTCCCGATGTTACTACGTAACACCACACAGTCATCACACACCTGGAGAAGGGCACAGAGAGGTTCAGTGGTCCTTGTTCCATCAAGCCTCTAGCACCCCTGGACATACTACACCACTGGGACACCCGGGCTTGGGAGCATCCTCACGGTCAGGACCTAGGTGGACACACAAACACTAAACTGCTGAATATACTGTCCACTAGAAGATTTAATGAGAGAAAAGAAGTCAGGAAACTGCAAGCACTTCAATCAACGTGTGTTACCGTTCATATATCCTGGACCTAAAAGTACTCAGGGGACAGCGGATGCCTCTATCTTACAAGCTTGGGACTCATCTTTGTTGACAGCACAAAGGCAGGCTTAACCACAGAGAAAAAAAAGGAACCAATACATTTCTAACCCTGGGTTGGCCCTAGTCCTGCATAAATCTTTAAAAAAATTAAGTGACACATGGACAATACTTATTGGGAAGAAATTATACAATACAGGTAATGTCCTCTTTCACATTCTCTTCTTGTGCAACCTTCTCCCTCAGGTGAAGGTGGCCATTCCACACCTTCAGTTAGTATGGGAGACATTACAGCACAGTAATAGTAATAACTACATGGAGTTGCTGTGAAGATTAAATAAGTTAACATGCATAGAACAAAGCTAGGCACATATGAAGTACCCTAGCATGAGCTGCTATAATAACAATGTAATTATGCTGTAAGAAATAAAGTAATTATTACGACCATGTGGATAGTTCTCACATCTTTCTCCACATGAGACTTGTTTTCCTGAGATCCTGACCTCCCTCCATCTGGCTGTCTCACAGGCAGCACCTCAAACTCATCATGTCCACATCTCACCTCAACATCGCCGGGTCACACCCTCTTTCTAAGTCTCCTTAGTTGAGTTAACGAATGGCATGGTCAGCCCCCAGCTGCCCACCCCAGAAATGAGTCATGCATGCAAGGCTCCCTCCTCTCCCTTTAACTACACCACTGGGTCCCATCCATTCTACCTCAAATATCTCTGGAATACTTTCCCCTTCCCCGACTCTACCTGTTAACTCCTACTCTTCAGGTCTAAGCTCAAAGATCACTTCTGAGGGATCCTGCATGACTCCTAGACCCTCTTCCCTGAATGCTCATCATACTTCAGGGTACTGGTTAATTATCTGACTTCCCCAATGGTCTGTCAACCCTGTAAGGGCAAGGGAAACCATGTCCGCCTGATTCATTGCTGTATCCCAAACCCAGCTGGTGACAGAGCGATTGAGGAACACCCATCTGGCACAACAGCACTTCACAGCAGAGGCATCTCCAAAGTGATGGATCCTTCCCACACTCCAGGACTCCATACAAGGCTCCCCTGTACAGTGAGCCCTATGCTTCAGGGAATCTTCTGGAGAGGTTTATTTTTTAAAAGAAACAGGAAAGGGTGAGGATCCCCTGCCAGCTCTACTGTGGTGCAGATGTCCTAAGTTGGCACTCAGCTTTGAGAAACACATAGCCAAATTCTACCACTTCAAGGTGACATGGAAATGACTCCCTTCTCAGATGCATCAACTCGTACGTTCCCACTTCAGAGCCCTGCTCGTGTTCAATAAACCACCTGTTTAATATTCAAGTAAGCCAAAAGGAAAGAGAATACTTGTAAAAGTTATTTAATTTCACTATTTTATATAGGTGTACCTGGTCCCTACAGTTACTAAGAAGAGATCCACTTTAGAATTAAAAACATAGAAATGAAGGAAAATGGTCAATTTCCTTTACAATCCTAGAAGAAGAATTTTTCTAAATATGACTCAAAATCCAGAAGCAATAAAAGAGATGAAAGATTAACTCACCTACATAAAAGTAAAAAAAAAAATTCTGCATGGCAAAAAAAAATACCCTAAGCAAAACCAGAAGACTAATTAGAAATATTACAGGGGATAGGTCAGGCTGTCCACATCTGAACCCACTGATCACTAGGAGAGAAACAACCACATGAGACAGCAGGAAATACGCAGTACCACTTACCAAGCATTACTGCCAAACACTGACTCTGAAACTCCTCAAACCACTAAACTGAACTACTTGTTTATAAGAAACACAAGTGGTAGAGAAACACGTTAATACCAAGCAGATGCAATCAGCAAAAAAAATCCAGACTATTAGATACTCTACAGGGAAAATTCCTTCAACAAAATTACTGGCAAAGCGGGAGGGGGATTATTACATGTTAAGAGACCCTTCAGAGTTATACCAACCAAAATTATAAATGCATATTTATATTTTCCCTTTGACCCAGCAATCCCACTTCAGGGAATTCTTAGATAAACTTGCACATGTATGAAATGAAGCAGGCATAGCACCATTCATAGCAGGACAATTAGCAAAAGCAAAAATTTGGAAGAAAACCAAGGGTACGTACAACTGACTGGTTAAATAAACTATGGTACAGTCAGCATGGAATACTATGCCACTATAAAAAAATGAGAAAGCTCTTTTGTACTGATACAGAAGATCTCCAGGATACGTTTAATGAAAAAACCAAGGTACAGATATGGATATGATGTGCCAAAAAAAGGGACAAAAATAACAATTAATATTTTATTGTATTTGCATAAAAAATTAGAAGAGATAAAGGAAACCAATAAAAGTCATTACCTACAGGAGGAAGGGGTGAGATGATGGGGGTAAGAATGAGAGCAAGACTTCCCAACATATATTCTTTTATGTTGTTCGGACTTATGGACAATGTGACTATATAACCTATTATATCAATTCGTTTGCAAAGAGCCTGACAATTTAATGGTAAATGGATCATGAAGATGAATGAGATAAACAGGAAAACATTCTGGCATCAGTTCTAGGAGTTCCTAGTGACCCTCAAATGTTCCTTTAGGCCCCAAGCGTGAACCAGCACCTACCTCCATAAAAAAGATATCTCCATTTGTGTCTGTCCCTGCATGTACCACGAATGTCTGCTTCTTCATGTGCCGGCTGCCACTGGACCGAATAGAAAGATCGCGTCCATTCTGAGGAAAGAGAGCTCTTTTACATCCATGCATCCCTCTTACAGAGCGCTCTGAGCCAACAATCCCCATTCAGCAATTAAATTTATGTCAGCTTTCTTAGCACAGTGCTATCTGCTGGCCCCTGGCTACCAGGAAAATGTTCTCAAGTTTTTTGGTCACAGGACTCCTATGCGTCTTAAAAACATTCATGACTCTCAAAAGCATATATTTATGTGTTGCTATTTACCATACTAGAAATGAAAACTGAAAAACTTTAAATGTTTATTAATTCATTTAAAAATAATAATTCGCTAATAAATCCATTACATGGTAATATGTAATAAATAACATTTTTTGTAAAATAACTGTATTCCCCCTAAAATAAGAAGAGTGGCACTGTTTTCCGTTTTTGCAAATCTCTTTAATGTCTGACTTAATAAAAAAGCTGATTCTTGTATCTGGTTCTACATTCAATTTGCTGTGATATATGCCATTAGTTAAGATATGTGGAGAAAAGCTGGCCTTGAAGATACACAAGGGCTGTCCAGAAAAAGTCCAGCCATAAATGCTTCTATTGTTTTCATATTACATGGCTGGATACTTTCTGGACAGCCCTTGTATACTTGGTAAAGGGAAACATGTTTTAATAACCTTTCCAGATAAATATGCATACTCTTCTTTTGATACTATACCAAAACTCGAGAATTAGCAGTTTCTAGTTGTAAGGCGGGCCTTGAAAACACATCAGTGAACATTTTGTAGTTTGTTACATTAAAATCCATTTGTCTGCCTTACATTTTGAGTGGATCTTTTACCCATACTTGAATTTCTAACATCACACATTGTCATTTGGATAATACTAGTGCACCAAGTTAAGCAGCATTTTTAAATGCTGACACACATCAAAAAATCACATTTACTGCTACCATCATCAATCTCATAAGAAAAGTCTTTAAATATTAAGAAGCTTTAAGCTCAAAATTCTGCCAAATACCCAAATCTAAGTAACCATAATATGTTAACCATTCTTCCAAGTAAAAATGATGTTCCATGAATGGTGCTTGCAACTGTCTCAACAATTTTCCTCAAAACTATCATATTTTTAATTTGCAGCAGAAATGCTTTATGTGTATTTCTCATTTTGTCGCAGACTAGTAAAAAGATGTATAATCATCAGATTTAATAATATTAAAAATTTTAACTGTTTCATCAAGGATGTTCATAAGTGAAACTGAGTTGTCTTTTTTAATTGACTGCTTGGAGGTGAGGACTACAGTGGCCACCAGCATAGTTTGGTGCCACTGTCTTCATTGCGTTAAGGTACCAGTGGCATCACTCACTACTGCTTCTGGCACAATTAGGGCAAATGTCAACCAGTGAAAATGGTAAATAACATTTTAGAGTTTTATGAAGACAGTTTTCACCCTGTGGATCATCAGGGATGCACAGACCACATGTTGAAATGGCTGCACTAGGACAGTTTTAGTAGAGAGAATCCTATCACAGAACAGAAAGGCCAAAGCCTATCTAGAGTAATAATCCCATTTTCAGAGCTGGGGATTTTGAAAATATACCAGCCGAGAAATGACCCATGGGAAGCCTCTGCACAGGGCCCAGGCCCGGGAGGCCAACAAATGCTGTGGAAAGGAAGCCTACGGGGTGGCCCAGATGTGCTTACCAGGTTTGCCAGTTGATCAAGCACTTCGTTGATTTGCTGGCTGTACACAAGCCCAATGTGGGACTTTCCCATTAGGCGCCTCGCTTTCTTGCGGATGTCATTCTTATTTACCTGGAAAGCCAAAAGAGAATCTTAACAAGGGATCTGCTCTCCTCTCAACTGAAGTAGAGTGAATGTCCAAGGAAGTTTCCTACTGTGAGAGACGTGGAATTCTAAAAGACCGCATCCCTAACATGAGAGAAAACATTCAGCTGTGTGTTCTGCCAACAGGCGGGGAAGGCAAACGCTAATTCTGTCTCTAGGTGGCTCTGCAGAGTAGGGGCTTTGTAGAGCAGTTCTGGTCTAAGTGACTGGGGCTTAAGGAGATTTTTCCTTCTTATCCCCAACCAGTTCCTAAAAACCCCTCAGAGTATAATGCAGAAACAATGACTTCCAGTAGCAACACTATGGGCTTAGCTACAGCCCAGATACCTTCCTAAAGTTATAAAAAGATCACGCCCTTTCCCAACCAGAGTTAACTGGTACCCCTGAGCTCAAGAGAGTAGAGTGAGCCTCACAACAGAAAATAAAACAAACCAAGAGGGCCCGCAGGGCATTCTCTGCATTTCAACAAAGAATCCCTTCACATTTAGAGAGGCTGGGACTATAGGAGGGGAAACCCAGGGATTCACTGTTAAAACAACTCTCTTCTACCTGCCAAGTCCCTTTCAGAGCAGGACTCTTATATGTGGTAACTTTTTCCATGGCTATAAAAACCAAGTCCAACTAGAACCTACTATTACTTTTTTCATGGGTAGCTCTTTTTATATCTATGGAAAGTTCTATAAGATAAAGGGGTAGTGCTAAAAAGTGAATTCTGAGCATCCTAAGGTCTTAGAACCTACTACTTAAAAAAAAATTATTTTTTTAACTCATTGTATTCTGTGGGGAGCTCTACTGGCATCCTAAAACTACTTAGCAAAGGAAGCCCATTTAAAATCCAAAATAAACAAATGGGATGGAATCACCTTTATAAAATTTCTTAGCACAACAGCCTGGCAGCTTCATATAAATGGCTCATGTGTGAGCTGCAGAGAGGTCTCAGACTTTCAGTTAGAAAGAGAGCCCTAGTAAGAGGCTCTGACAGCTTCCCAAGTGCCCCAGAACTTAGGTGACAGGAGCAAGCCTTACCTTTCCAGCATCAGCAAAACTGACATTACCTTCATCAGAAGCATGTAGGAGATGAGATTGTGCAAAAGTGTGGCCAGCAAACGATCTTCATCATCCTCTAGGCGCTTCCGGTCATGTTCTCCCAGGGACAGGTACCTAGGCAGGAGACCAGGGACCAGTCAGCCCTCAGGTGGGAGACACAAAACTAACTGGGAAAAGGTTGAATTTGCCTTTTCCCAAGGATTTCCTAGAACTCATACCTGTCTATCATTTCCTGGGGACCCTGGTCCATTCCCATCCCTTCTCTCTCCAACATCACAGCATCTAAGAATGCATCTTCCCAGAACTGCATTTGGTCCCACAAAGTAGAACGCTCTTTGCCTGTAGAGAATAGTTTTTAAGAGGCATATATAACATATAAAGAATATAGGTGCCAAACCAAAACAGAGTAAACTCCAGATAAAAGGGACTCATTACAAATTCCAACACAAAGGAAACCCAAGCCTCTCCACCCCAGATCTAACATCCTGCCACCAGCCCCAGCTGCCTCCAAGCAAGGCCCAATCCCTCCCGAGGAGGGGGGATGAACACAGCACACAAAGAAAGGTGGTTACTTATAGAAAAGGTCTCCATAGCAGCATCCTCTAACTGGTCCCACATCGATCCTTTGTCCCTTCCTGCCAATTTGCAAGCAGGAAGAACCATGGTAGCAAGAAAGGAAAGGAAGGAAGACAGAAAGACAGCAGCTGTTGATTAGTATCAAAATCTAGTCTCTTCTAGTTTCCACCCAGTGCTTTTACTAAACCCAGTAAGTTGCCTGCTTCAGATGTAGACATGCCCTCTAACAGCAGCACTGAGATCAGCAAAAAGCCAAGTTCACTGCTACCCTCTTCCACGGCTGAGTCCAGCTTCCTTCCAGTGCAAGGGACGTTCCCAGTCTGTTTCTCACCTAAGAGTCCCTCGTAGAGATAGACTCGCTGGCTTACATCTTCAGAAGAGCGTACTGGGCTGCTCACCAGCTTCTCCTTTACGCTCGGCTTCAAGCTGTGGGCTTTACCCTGTAGAAAAGAGGTGATAGGTCAGCTGCCTAAGCCACCAATAAATAGGGGCAAAGTAAACCAAGCAGCTCATTAAGAGGATCACACACCAATAATCATCATTAGCAACATATATGCCAGTAGGCCACTTTTGCTATTCTGCTGGTCTCAAAGACTTGACCAGAAGTCAATCTGATAATCTTGCTTTGTTACTGCCTCCTGAAACATGCAATTAACCCTGTGACATAGAAAGATGTCTCAAATACGTCTGTGTTTCTTATACCACTGTAAACACTGACGTCTCTGAGACACACACACGTTTAAGAAACACACATTTGAATGTATCCAAAATGTCTTTGTATGTCAAGGGGTTAAACTTACACAAATGTTAAGCTCAAAAATAAGTAGTATTTTTTGCTCACACAGAATTTCATTTAATTCATATGTCAAGGGGTTAAGTTTTCAATTTGACTTTTCTTTACTCTTTGGGTTCTATAAGATACTTTGTTCTAAAAAAAATTAGGCAAATTCTTTGTAATGGATGATGCAGTAGAAAGAATATTAGGTATGGAGTCAGACTAACCAAGGTTCACATCCCTGCCTCTTACTAGCTGCGTGACCTTAGGCATGAAACTTAGCTTCTCTGAGTCTCCTTTTCCACCTGAAAAAAGGAAGGTCATAGATACCTACCTCACAGAACTATTATAGAATTAAATTACAAAATACATATAAGGCACTTAATAGTACTTTGGCATATGGTTGGTATTTAATAAATGTTAATTTCTTCTTTCCTAGCATCTCTTAGAAATATTCACCCCTTAGAAGTATCAGTAACTTTATCTGGCACTTCTGCAGTATTATACTTTCTATTCATTCAAAAAAGATTTTCAACTGGATAAGAGGTAGGTTTCACTCCCATTTCAGAAAACATGCAACAGCATAAGCAGACAAGCAACTCATCAGAGGTTATTAGGCAATACCTAATTAGTGTGTCTAAATGCCAGTCTCCTGGTTCACAGCCCAATTCTTTGTTCAATGAACCATACTGACTTCATATAATGTATTTCCTGCTAAAACGGCCTTTTTGAGCCAAGAAATTTAGCGAACTGCTCTCAGCAACTCAACTGCACAGAGAGCCCTTGCTCACCAGCACAGGACAAGAAAGAATTTGTCCCAGAAAGGTGCCAGGAAAGATAGCACACAGCTGAGTGGCTTCTTATAAGACTACTACTCCATTACCTCTATCTTAACCTCCAGAATGGAAGCACACTAGAAGATTTAAAATACTCTTATTAAAATGGTCTGTTTAGACTAAGGGAGAGTTAAGGTCCATTAACTTGAACAGCTCTGCTGGCTCTAGATTCTATTCCCCATGTTCACGCAGGTTTGTCACATGCTCTGTTAGAAACACATACATAGGAAACCCTGGGGGTAGAAAAATAACTGTGTTAAATAATTGATTTAATTTAAATTTCATCTTCTCTTCTCCCCATTAAACCAAAGATAAGGACCTAAGAGCTCCTCAAGAGAATATCCATTCTCAACTCTGTCTAATAAAATGACAAGTGTATCAGAGTGCTTAACACTCCTGCCCAAAGTGGCAGGTATATACTAAAAAGAAGCATGCCTAAAGGCAAGGACTAAAAAGAATTAATTTAATTTCAACTTATCATTGACTTATTGTGTGACCTAGGGCAAGTTCGTCTTTCCCTAAGGTTTTGTTCCCCTCATCCGTCAGAAGAGATTGGTCATAGTGATATACTGACTTGCAAACTTCTTGAGAGTGGGAATCATGCCTTATTTATTCCTCTTTCTTTAGTATAGAGTTTCGCATTTAGTAAATGACTTACTAGATATTTATTAACAAATGAAAACTTCAAATAATTGTTGGGAATATACTAAAATGAAATGCTATTTTAAGGTGCTATATAAATAGAGCAATGACAAGAATAAAACTAGACTAATCCATAGAAGCAGGTAGACTGGAACCAAACGAGAGCTATAATTGCCCTGGCATTGCCACAAAGGTGTCACTTAGTCTATTTTAAAACTAGGATTTTTTGCTACAGAGGATTCAATGCCCTTCTCTGACTGAGTGGGGTGCTTAACTCATCAATGATTCAGAAGAGGGTTCTAAAAGTCCCAGATCATGGAGTCTAATAACTCTAAAAAAACCTTAAGAAACATTTTCTTTAAAAAGCCAAATATATGAAAATATCCATTCCTTACTTCCTCTTTTCCCTCTAACTGCCTCCTAACTTTTCATTCTTTTCTACCCCCGACTCCCATAAAGAAACTGTCTCCTTTTGTTAGTAAATAAAGCTTACAAAGATGGCACTGGTGGCAGAGTTGGTCTCAATTTCACTATCAGACAAAGTACCCCGAGAGCTTGTCAAGTGGGTGCTTCCCTCGCCACCTGGTCCATCACCTGCATTGCTGCTCAAGTCACTGTCTGCTCCAAGGGTCTCTCCAGAACTATTACTCACCTGGAAAGGAAAAAAAGTAGTAAGGGATATTACCCAGGGAAAGGTCCCAGAAATGCCAATCTGTTAAGAGCTCTCAGCTGCCATAAAAAAGTACCAAATTTCAAAGGTATGCCAGACAGCCCCTGGATGTACCTTCTTTACATGATGAGGAGATGCCCTGGGTGAAATCTCAGGGTCTGATCCCGTGTACAAAGAACTATGACAGGTACACATCTCCACCATGAGAACCAAGGTGACCTGAGACTAAGCACAGCCTCCAAAGGAGAAAGTAGCCCACTATTTCAAAGGGGAACCCACACCCCACCCACCAAGATGCCAATGTGGTGTTCCCCTACCACGGTGCTAACTTCAGAATCCTGACTTGAGCTTCGGATCATAACAGGTGGACTCACACCAATGATAGAGTCGGGATCAGTCCTCTGAAACAAGACACAGGGACTCAGACACATTAGGGGAGGTACTCAATCTATTCTCAATTTCCCCAAGAAATACTGTATCACATTCCTTCTTCCCATCCCCACTCTTCTATTACCATTTCTAGACAGGTCATGAGAAATTCATTTTTTTCCTGAATGTAAAATATATGACTTACCTAAGAAAAATAATAAACACTAAAGAAATACATGATCACTACACAAAAACACATGAAACAAGGAAATAAAAATAAGCCAGAAACTGACCACCTACATTAATCACTATTAAGTCTTTAGTGTATTTATTTCCTTTCAGTCTTTCCTATATACATTTTAAAAATAAAATTGGAATCATACTGTATATAGCTTTGTCAACATTTTTCCATGTCACTAAATTTTTTAAAATATAGTTGTTAATGGATACTAATATAGTATTGCATGGATGTATTATATTTCATTATTCCCCTAATACTGGATATTTATGTTGTTTCAAGGTTTCTTGTTTTGTTTTGTTTTTTAACTTAAAAAGTATTCTGAGATAGCATATTTAATGCTTGCAATTCTCAATAAGGTGGTCACAAACCTGGGATCCAGATGTCAGGCTCACACCACTATCTGCGCTAATCTGGGACTTTTTCTCCTCCGTCTCACCGAGGTCGAAGACAGGTTTGATTACTTCAGGCCCTGAGTGGGGGAAAATATCTGTCACCCAGTACACAGATGCCAGAGGCAGACTGGGGAAGGGAGAGAGGAGGCAGCACAATCTGGTCCCAGACCTGTTCAGCAAGTCCCAGAGGGGCTGCTCTCCACCCAGGCCCCACTGGAAGATGTAGTCCCCAGATGCCTTAAGAACCAAGTAGGAAAAATTAGACCTGGTCTTAAGGGGTTGTATAGCCATCTTCCCAACCCGAGAAAATTCTGAGCATATCCTAAAACTCCACAAACAAATGTCTGAACCTCATTCCACTGCACTCAGAGTAGGAGCTTCACTGATACCTGAAACTATTTAAGGGTCCCCAGGTTACTCAGTGCTTTCCAAACAAATGTACCTAAAGTTTGGGGCTAGAAAAGGACAGGCCCAATGAGATAGAGAAATATCACCTGTTTTCATGGATACTGCATACCCCTAACCTTCCAACTTCCACATCTGAGATAAAAACCACTCCCATTGTCCCCACCCACCCACAATGGTATGGCAGAAGGACAGAATGACAGAAAGCAAGAAAGCGTGCCTAGGCAAGCCACCAGAGAGTTGGAAAGCTACAGACTCAACACGGAGGGACAGCAACCATCTCTGCCAACTGTGCCCATAGGCTTTCTAGTGGGTGAGAGAGGTATAAGCCAATGAGGGACACTGAAATAGGCAAAGGTTCTCCCCACCAACTCTGAAGCAATAGAAAGCCAAGTTCTAAGGGGTTTTATTCAGTAGATAACTTGATAACAGCCTTATTGTTATGGGGAGTCATGGGGGAGAAGCAGCCTGCAAACCATATACCTGTGAGTCACATACCACCTACCTGCTTTCATTCCAAATACCCGCTAGAGCAAATTTGGGTGGGGCTGACAAAGGAAGCCTGCCCCAACTGGGCCTGGGGAGTTGGCAGGTATGGGAGACTTGGGAACAGGAAGGGGCATTTGTTCCTTACTCTGTTTTTCCATAGCTTTTTGCTTTTTCACTTCCTGGTGCTTGTTCCACAATTCTACCCCAGATGCAATGCAAGCAGGAGAGAAAGACAGAGTGAGTCAGAGGCTGGTCAGACAGACGAAATGGAAACCCACCCACCCAAGTTGATTCAGTCTCAGGCATAAGATTACAAATCAAGAGATAAAAAGAGATCTTCATTTGGAGGAGAATTAGAAATTAAGAGATATAATGCCATCACCCCAGCTCATGAACTAAAGACTCCACATTCCTAACCCTAACCTCACTGTGGCAGTAAAAACCCTGCAGAACGTTAGAGTTTGAAGAACCTTTAGTCAAGCTCCGTTTGGCAGGAAGAATCTGATTCTCAAGAGGCCAGAGCACCTGCTGAAGCTCATGTAACTTGGGATCAGTTTAAACTTCCAACACACCATGCTCTCTCTGCCGAAGGAGTTGGGCAATGACAATTTTTAAAAATTCCAGATAAGACAGATGATCACCTCAAGCAGGCAAAGGGTTTTCAGAAGCACAAGCAGAGATCTGTTTGATTGATGGATTGGAAGAGGACACTCATGCAGGCAGTTGGCATTCCTCCTTATTGTTACCAAAAAACCTAACTCACCATTAGAATCAGTGCCTGTCCTAACAAGAGACCCATTCTTAGCCAGTCATCTGGAAATCCAAGAGAGGCAACAGAGAATATTCAAAAGACAAGAATAGCATCTTAGTAGGGGTGAAGAAGAGAGAACAGCGATCAGAACAATTCTTTTCCTGGAAGAATTTTAGAACCCACTTAGTCCAGTCCCCTCCTTTTCCAGATGAAGACAGAGGCCCTGAGAGGGGCAGTGATTTGCCCAAAGTCGCATTCCTAGTTGGGGGCAGGTCAGTACTTTTTCTAGAACATCACATCAGGCAGGGCAAAGTCAGGGTTGAATGCCTCTAGGACGATGCTTTGCTTGCTGGAGAAGCGTAGCCTCCCTAAAGAAGGAAACTGGTTCCTTGCTATCCTTTATGGTAGCATAAGGGAATCGCTAATGGTTGTGGCAGAGGCATCAGTTAGAAGCGTATTGCCCAGGGACCTAAAACCAGAAAAAGAAAGACACACCCAAATGGGGATGAGTAAGAGGTGACACCAGAGAGCTCACTCGGCTCTGCCTTAGCAGGAATGGAGAAACACTAAACGTAAACAAGTACCTAATCAAGTCCAGTAAGGAAAGGTTTAAAGAAAGCTGACTCTGAATCTAGAATCTATACCTTCAGGTCCAGAACCCAGGAAAATGGGGTTGCCAGACACATCCCAGAAAAGCAAGCTGGAGGGCAGTGTAATGGTTGGATGAGGAAAAACTGGCTCTGAAGACCTAGAAGACCACAGTTTTATAGCCCAAAGATACATCTGTAAACTTCCTTATCATTTGCAGGAGCTCACATGGCCTCTCCACTATGTGAAGAAATCCAGATGTAAATAAAAAGAGGGACCAGGAGTCAAGAGGGACCAGGAGTCCAGCTCCAACTCTCTGCACTAAGAATCACTGGGTCCTCTCAGTAAAACTTCCATGTCAAGATATTGCTGGGGGTGGCAGTAAATGAAGCCTAAGGGATAGGGAAGTACAAAGAAATACCATTCGAAATGGACACAGATCTATTACCCTCTCTAGAAAGCAAAGCATGGGAAAGTGAAAGGCGGGATTCTGGATGAACTGAAAGGAGGGCGGGATACTTAAGAAGCCAGAACCCTGTTACCACTCCAAACACAGTGATACATACCAACAGATGCTACAAAATTCTCTTCCTTTAAACTCCTGGTGTCCAGTTCCTTAGGACCCTTTCCTGTAGCACTTGGTGCCCGAGGTCCCAGCTGGGGAACTCTCAGCTGTGCCATAGCCTTTGGGTCCCCCCGCCCGGCCAGGCCAAGATCCTTGCCAACTGGTGTATTTACACTTTCTGTTGGACTCCTCTTCCGCTTGTCTGGTTCTGAGGAAAAGATCAAACATAGGAAGAAGTCAAAAGAGGCAGTAAGTAAGCATCAAAATATGGAAATGAGGTAGGAGAAGCAAGGACACAGGAGGATGTAGAACAGAAAAATATTCACTGCATATAAACATGCACTAGAAAATAAAATCCTAAAGCCTGATGAGAAGTACCTTGGCATTGGGAAATTTGTTAAGGGGACAAGTTCATTTTCCTTAGAGACAGCGGGAGAGCTGTGGGCTGCATGCTGCCCAGCTGGTACCACCCTTACCTTTGCTATAGTAGTGGGTCTGAGCAATCTCCAGAAGTCCGAAGATGCTGGCCATGCCGCCTAGACCTGCATGGGCGTAGGACTGCTCCAGACTGAGCACCATGCACTTGAGCAGGTCTAACATTCCCTTGTACACCTTTCGATTGACCTCCTGCAACAATAACCCAGGGGCCACAGTTGGCAAAATTGCCTTTGATGTCCACATCCCTCTTCCCAGATGATTCCAACTTCCAACACCAAGCACTGACCACATCTGGGATGATGTCCTGCCGGGTATCGTCCTCCGATTGCACTGCACGGTTCAGCTTGCTCAGCACAAAGACTCGCAGCTGCTCACTCTCCAGCAGCCGCCGCACCTTTTTCATATTGAGCCAGCCAACCCCCTGGCCGTCCAGTACGCTGTGCACCACGTCCTTCAGGAACTGCTGGTTCTCACTGCGGGTCCCACACACCACCTCTGTGGTCATCAGCTGCTCTGCAGAGCATTCCCCCTCACCAGACTAGATGTCTGCCTCCAGAGGCAAACCACAAAGCCACGTCTCTGAATGTCCTGGTCCACTGTACCTCCCAGCTCTCCAGGTAGCCTGGTTTGCCCGAGCACCCACCGCTGCTGTCTCAGTTGCCTCAACACTGTGAGCTATTAGTACTGCATGGGGGTTGAGTCAGAATGGCAAGTGCTGGCAAGAACTGATTTCATCTACCCAACTCAGAGCTTCTCTCTCACGCTTGAGCACCCACCCCTAAAGTCTGGTACAGGAATCACTATGTCTATCCAAGAACTTTTAAAACAGCTCTGCCATTTATTACCTAGAATTGCTGGATCGACCCTGGGGTGATGGAGGCTCTCTCTTCACTGTTGGGCTGTGTTTAATGACAGATGACTTCTGGTCCACTAAGGCCCTCCTGTTTCCTATAGCCGGGCAGGAAATGAGAGACATCACTATTATAGCCCAGTAGCTGGTGTCAGCACAGCCCTGGGTAGCCATGTTCCACACCCATTTCCCAGGAGGGCTGGGTGAGGGTGGCACCAGGCATCACACATAGGTAGGAAGGAACCAGCCATGGCAATGTTGAAGGAGTGGGGATGGAGACTCAGGCCACTCCACATGCACCAGCAGCACGCACCATGGGCAAGCATGGGCGTCACGGGGGACGGGGCAAGGAGGTCTCTCATGGGATGGTGCTTGCTCCATGAGGAGGATGGCCCTCAGGCAGGCACAGAAGATGCTAGGAACAAAAAGATCATGCACAGCTCACGGGCAAGACCCACCTTCACCACTCCCGGGGCCGGCTTCAGTAACAATCTCCATTAGAGTATTTAGCCCAAATACTGGGACACAAAATACATAATTAGTAGGTGCGCCATGATACCACAACCCCTGTACCCCTCAATGGAGCTGTAAGTCAGATAATCTGAGCATTCTCCCAAAGCTTAGTGCATACAACCTTGGTTCTTAGGCACCTCAGAACTGGAAGCCAAGTGACTAGGAGATAACAAAGGACCACTCCTAAGACTATGGCCTCTCAAAACCAGCGGCAGGGTACATGACACAAGGAGCCTTCAAGTACTGAACAGGCACGTGCAAGAAAGAGGGACCAATGGTTTTCATGAAACATCTAGCACAGGGGTCCAGAGGGCCTATGGGTATGCAGAGGGAAGAGACCCATCTTGCAGATGCTGTCATGGGAAGTGGGGTGGAGGTGTGAGGATGGGAGGTGGATGGGTGTAACAAGTGCAGCAAATGAAGTGAAGCATCAGCATGCAATGAACGCATCTCAACTGTTCTCCTCATCAACTGTATCAAATGAAAGCCAGTGACACTGACCTCTTTCCATCCCTAACCTACTTAACCTATCGAGTCTCATGTGGATTCCCTTTACAATGCTCGTTAGTGCACTACAGCACTAGTTGTGATGTCCTTTCACCCATCTATCCTATGTTCTCGTCTCTTCCAAAGAACATTCCTTAGACTCCTGATTTTTAATCACTGGGAAGAGAGGTCGGTTAAAAAATGCATGAAGCTGCTTCTCACTGTGCTTTCTACTTTGATTAAGTATTTTAGTACAACATCCAGGGAAATAAACAAAAATCAGAGTAAATATACAAGAGCCCCTCACACTGTAGGATCACTAATGAAAATCAGATAAGGTCTCAGCTGCCCCTAGAAGCCAACCACTGTCACCTGGCCCACTCATAAGCCCTAAGTTGACATGAAGCCAAAGTAAGAGGCTTCCTAACTTTCAACATGGCCAGGCTCTTCACAACCATCCCCAGTGGGCCAGCTCCTTGGGACACAGTTTGTCCTAAGTTCATGCAGTAGGAACATGGCAGATACCTGGTGGCACTGGATGATCCTTAAGCTAATTATGTACCTCTCACAAAGCTCCCCTTAAAAGCAGCAGAGATCCCACAGCTGCCATTATCCTAAACAGTATGACAGGGCCTTCTCTTTAGCTATGAAGACAGTTTCCATCTGAAATCCATCAGGAGCCCATGATGTGCAGTGAAAGCCATGAGAAGCAATATGAGAGGGAACAACCAGATCAAACGATTCATCATACACAGGGCTCCTGACAAGCACCCACAAGTCTGAAAGATTTCTCAGAGAATCCTAGCTTGGCGAAAGGAGGACTGCACTTACCTTTTAGACTGGGGAAGGGCGTGGCCTTCTCCCGAGCACCTTTGGTGGGCAGTGTGAGGTTCGAAAGACTGAAGCTTGTACTGTGGTTCCGATACAGGCTGCCTATCAAAGGGAGGGTGTGAGAGCAATGAGTTAGGGGGATAAAGAATCAAAGCATTATGGGAAGTTAACTCTGATGACTTTTCTTCTTCCTTTTCAAACAGTCCCAGTGTCTCTGACCTATCTTCGAAAAGACCCCGTCTAACTTAAGGCAAACAAAGGGACCACTGTCAAGATGCTCAAAACCCAGTAACAACTTTTTCTGTCTACCTACCATGATCATTTCCAAGTCTCTCATCTACTGCTGATCTGGCATAAAAGCCAGCAGCTAAAGCACTTCTATCTGAAGTTGGTGCTGTCGCTCCCTGGCTTCTGCAAAAACTCACAATCACCATGCTCTCCTATGTTGGTTTTCTCTGGTCCCTAGTCTGCCTTCAATCTTTAACTGACACCACCCTTCATTTCTGGAAATATTCTCTATGTACAAAAGTCAACTTCATAAAGATTTCAAAGCAAGTTCATGAAAAAGTCCTTCACCAGAAGAGGACATTAAATATATACCCAAATCAAATCTGACCAAAATATTTCCACAAAATATATGTACAAGTGTATGACTTCTAATATAATGATTATTTTTCAGTTGACCAGCTATCTTACCGGAAATAGACTAAACCCTGCAGATATAAAGATAATGATTAATCTGTCCCTGTTCTTTACTGACTCCCCTCCCCCACATTCTGTATCACCCAAACAACCTGAATGGGCGTCTGTAATGGTGGCTCCAGGCCTAAGCGGCATCTGCCATGGGTAGACCCTACAGGAAAGGAAGTGGGACAGAGGCATGAGGGGGCTGAAAGCACTTACTGGCAAAAGACATGATGCCCCCGAAGCCCTCGGTGCTGTTGTTGGAGACGGTGGAGGTGGGAGAGCTCGCTCGTGAGTCTGACTCTGCATCTGAGTCACTTGCCAGTTTCAAGCTGTTGGGCCGCAGCAGCTTTTGAGCCCTTGAATGCACAATGGTAACTATGAGTCCCCAGCAGGGGCATCTCATCTTGGGTGTGTGGGTCTGACATTACACTGCAGTCTCTGCTCCCTTCCCACAATTCTAAATGCCTAGGTCAAAGCACCACCCTCTAGGAATGGCGGGATCACAAGAGCATTCAGACCTCTCAGACTTTCTGATTAACTCCCGCCCAGGGTCCACTGGAGTGAGGTCCTTCAGTCACCCATCTAGAAGGCATCCCCAGGCTCTCACCGACTGCCATTCACATGTTGGCTGAATCGGGGAGTGTAACTTTCCCCCTGCTCATCATCTTCTTCCTCAGGGGGAAAGCCATATTGGGGCTCGAAGTTTGGATTGTCATAGGTTCGCCGGCGCACTGACCCCTCTTCAGTTTCTGTCGGATGCCTGTCCACATTTGATTTGCCGGTGCTGGGAGGCACAGTAGGGAGGGACTTGGAGATGCCTACTGCTGCCTTATCATCCATCTCCGTTGAGTCAGCAGGTTCCTAAGGGCCATATTAAATGAAAAGTAGGTAGTCACCTGGTGTCCAGTGATAGCTCCCTATATTCTTAGTTTGGCAGGGCCAAGCCAGGCCTATCAGATTTCTACCCTAAGGAATGTGTGTGAAAAGGTCTCTGTGACCATCCCCATTCTCTGTCCTCACCAACTATGCAAGGGGGATCTTAGCTATCTCTGAACAAAGCCCAGTGACCTCCTTCTGGGGTCAAAACTATATCTCATAGGCTCTAAGAGGAAGACAGGAAGATTACGAAGATTATAAAGCAAAATTATAAATTAAAAATTATAAATTAAAGCTAGGTTTCATCCTAGCTTTCCTAATAGGAGGGAGGCCCACATCCCAGCAGTCCTCACTTGTCCACCCCTCCAAGCCCTCACGTACAGAACTGGCTCCGTGGATGATGGTGCTGGGGCTACTGCTGGTAGTGGTGCTGGAGCTAGAGCGCGGTGGGGGGTTTTCCTGAGAGTTCTCACTGTCTGGGCCAGGCTCCTCTGCTGCCTTCTGGTTCTGCAGCTCATCAATCTCCACCTCACTAGCATCCCCCAGAGCCACATGTGTCGGAGGACCCACGTCTGCCAAAATCCAAGGGTGGCAGGTACAGACCACACCACCCCAGAACCCCAAACCCTGCCCAGAGCTGGCCAAGTTCCTCAAGTACACTTACTAGGAGTGTCACCATTGATGTCACATTTCATCATTTCACTAACAAAATCCCCGAGGGAGGAGTAAGAAGAGCTTGAGTCATCATAATCCATACTGTCACTGCCACTGCAGAGGGAAGAGCATACAAACAGAAATAAAACATAAGGAAAGGGCAGGGGAAAGAATCAACCATCAGCATTAGGAAAAATAAAAAGAGGATTGCCCTTAACAGTATAAAATAAGAAGCTAACAGAAAATAATCAATCAAAATGTAACCCAAGGCTTCGAGTACTGATGTCTACCTCTGAGGAGATGTTGTCACTGCTACACAAAAGCTAGCGAGAGGCTCTTTACCTGAAAAAAACTGTTTTGCTGCCCACCTGTCATCAGTAGGGTCAGAATCAGAGTCACGCTCTGGGGGCACACTCAGCGCCTCAGCCAGCTGGGAATTGCTGTCATAGACGCGGTAGTGGATGGGCTGCAGCTGATGTGCGTACCACTTAGGCTTGTCACCAATCAGGGCTGGATCAAACATGTCTACCCAAAAAGGAAAAAGAACAGAGTTAGCAACAAGTGGGGAGAAGCAAGCAAAATAGAAAAGAAAGGTAGGAAAAGGTTTAAAGCACAATAGGAATGGAAAGGGCAGGCCAAAGATGAGAAAGGGAAACAGTGAAGGGAAGAGCCATCAGGTGGCCGAAGGCCAAAGGTGGAGCAGAGGAGAAGGAAGGGGGACTCACTGTTGTGAATTCGCTGAAAGGCATAGTTGGTAGGGTTCAGGATCCATTCTCCGAAGTACTCCACAGCCTGAGTCCTGGCCAATTTCTCTGCAAAAGGAGTCTGCCGGGGACGTGAGGCTAGAAAGGAGCCAGCCTGAAAAGCTACCACAGGCCGAGGGAAGAGGCGCAGGGTACGCGTATGCATCTGAAGGCCCTGCAGCACGTTGGGGGAGTTGAAGAAACGGACCATGGCCACTCTGGGGAAGAAAGGGAAATGAGAATCTGAGTCCCACACCTACAAAGTGAGGATTCCTACGATCCAGGGTCTCAGGCCACTTCCCATGGTCATCAGTTAAGAGGCTTCCAACATTAAGGGGAGGGAGATACCTTAAACAATCACCAATCCTCTTCCTCACTTAAGTCCTAAAAGGCCTGACAGTATGATGAACTATTTCTTCTCTTAGCTTTTACTAAGATGGCAAATATAACCCAGTATTACACACATAAAGAAACTCTGGCTCAGGGAAGTAGTCTGCCCCAAGGTCACTGTGTAAGTGGAGATCAGTGTAGGAGCCCATGACTGTCTAGTCTGCTTGGTTGTACCTGGTTGCAACATCCACAGAATCCACATCATTGCCATAGATGAGTGGGTTGAATTCAGTGGATGGTGTGGACTGCAGGTCATTAGAAGGTTTTCCCAAGAGAAGGGGGATCTCCTGGCCCTCATGGAATTTCTCCAGATTAAGGATTGGCTGGGTGTTGAGACTCATGCTGGCGAGGGCCTGTGGAACAAAAATATCCCTCATTGAAGATAGAATCCTGGGCAGCGAGCCAATCTCACCTGTGAGGAAAGAGCCTTCATCTTTGAAATAAGAATCCATCTATTTCAACCTGATCAAATCTGAAGTCCTGGGCAATAGTTTTCAAATTTATTTTAGCCATGAAATCTTGCCTTTCAATTGAAATCTATGTGGAAATATAAACAACGGAAACCTCAGCTTCTCTGAAGAACATAGGAATGCAGAGCTTAACATGCTTGGTGCTCCCAACCTAAATCAGCCCTTAAGAGACTTCATGGGGCAGTTTGAAAACCACTGGTCAAGCCCAGTGAGCTTCTTAAATGTTAATGAGCACAGGAAATCACCTGAGGATGCTGTTAAGCTGCAGTTTCTGATGCAGTAGGTCTAGGCTAAGTCTGCACCTTTGCCCAGCCTAAATGATGTCTATGCTGCTGGCCCATGGACCACACCTTAAGGAGCAGGAGTAAGAACACAGGACCCATGAGCCCAAGGATCTTAGCTCCTACAAACATTTAAAGTATAATTCCATATATCAACCTCTCTATCTCATGAATCATACTACAGCAATGATCAAGAATGAAAATACAGGGAGTTCCCTGGTCGTGTAGTGGCTAAGGCTTCGGCGCTGTCAACACTGCGGCCTGGGTTCAATTCCCAGCCAGGGAACTACCCACATACCAAACAAACAAACAGAATGAAAACACAGGGGTTCCCTAGTGGTATAGTGGCTAGGCTTCCGTGCTCTCACTGCTGCTGCCTGGGTTCGATTCCCACTCAGGGAACCAACCAAAAAAAAAAAACAAAAAAAACAAACAAAAAAAAACACAGCACAGGAAGACAGACAGCTAAAGAACCTTCTGAACTTGCAACCCTCACCAAACTGCAGTAACAAGATATCGTATTACATCAGCAGTGGTGAAATAAGTGAGAGTGAGAAGGATGATACAAAATGACCCATTGAAATTCAAGCAGATGTCATGTAGAGGTACTGCTAAGCAACTGAGACAACACAGAGATTCCTGAAGACCCTTCAAATGAGAGCAGGGACTGCTAAAAAGAAAGAGCAAAAAATAAATAAATAAATAAATAAAAATAAAAAAAATAAAAAGAAAGAGCTATCTATTGGTGGTCCCACATAACACATAACACGCAGGGCAAAGGAATGAGGCCTGTCACATTTTACCTGCAGGTACTGTGTTCAGCATGCAGAAGAAGAAAATCAAAGAAAAGTGCATTTAAGGGATTACTCAAAGACATAAATTTTTGAACAAAGGACTCTATAGGGACCTAGGGACCCATTCAAGAGGGAAACATAAAAAAGAGACAGATTGTCCTAATTCCCTCCTTATAAGACTGAGAGACCAATCCAAGGCCATAAAGAATGGCAGACGTAACAAGAAACAGAAAGTGAAGGGTTGTTTTATTCAGCATTATAAGCTTTGTGGGTGGGAAGGCACACAATGAATTAGAAGGAATCTGAAAAGCCCTTGTTGAGATTCACCCTGCCACCCAGAAATGGGACACACATCCTAAGCACCCCCACCCAAGGCAAAGAATACCTACTCTACTTGAAGTCTGAAAGTAAACTGGCTCCTACAACAGCTGTCTGCCTACAATAGTCCTACATCAGCTACTGCTGCCCTTCTTTTGTTCATTTGTCACCCACCTGCTTTAAGTGTTTTTTCAACTCTAATGATTCTGGTTCTGGCAGGACAGGTAGCACTTCTGCATTGGTGGGGGCAATCACCTGTACCAGAGAAGATAGAGAAGGCACGACCTTAGAATTAATTGCTCAGGAGTTTCTCTTACATTAGGGGAAGTCACAAGAATAGGAAGGTACATATACAGTATTATCATACATATGTGAACACATACATAATGTACCAACATATATGAGATATACATATACACACGTGTATATGATACACATACACACCTGAAAGAAAACATTCCCAACTGTTATTGGTGACTACTGCTAGATAAAAGGATTATGGTTTTTATTTACCTCTTTATACTTATTTGTATTTTCTAAAGTTTTTACAATGAACACATGTAAGGGCTTCCTACCAAAGTTTGGACTCACACTGCAGAATATTAATATACTTTTTTAAAAAAAATCTGCACTGAAAGACAGTTTCTTACTAGAAACTATACCCCTAGAAAATTATTAATGATCTATCCCATATGTAATGGTCTTGCAACCACAACTGCCCTACTGCTCTTAGATGCAAAGGAGCACTTAATTTTGGAAAAACTGAATCTTGTAATTCTTTGAGTCCTAACCAAGAGCCCACTAAACTAATAAAATAAAGCAGGACTTGAAATACATATATAGCAATGACTCACACAACAGAAATCACCCACTAACTCAGGGTCTTCTTGGAAGTAATCTAGAAAAACAGAACACTATCCTATTCTAGACCCTACAATGCCTCAGCCAAGAGCCTCACCCTATTGCTGTCCAGATCCACCAGCCATACGTCATCAGGCATTTTGAAGTCCAGTTTATAGAGGAAGAAGCTGGCAGGGACCCCAATGATGTACGGGGTCGGAGCCAACAGCAGCTGTAGAAAGGGTAAAGAGGGTAAGAAACAAAAACAAAACCTACTGTGACTACTTATCAAGTCAAGATTTTTCTTTTCTTTTTTGTATATGGGTAGTTCCCTGGCTGGGAATCGAACCCAGCCTGCAGCGTTGACAGCACCAGCGCTGAAGCCTTAAGCCACTGCACCATCAGGGAACTCCGAGGATTTTTCTAGGTAAGGAAACAATCCCTTTCTCAAAACGCTTCAGGGTAGATGTGTTTCAAAATTCGGAATTTCTCACATTTTAGAAAGGTAACAGTGCATACTCTGTGTACTCTGTACTACCTGTGGTGGTATAGGCAGTAGCTACATTAACATTCACTGTGATAAATAAAAACCATAAATAGCATAGGTTTTGCCACCAGATCAGGTCAGATTTTGCAGACAATTAAGCGGTAATAAGGGACTGAGGACCAGTACAAATTTACAACTTCTTTGGACACTGCGCCCTCATTCTCCCCCAGAGCTGAACGGAGTTGGAAGATAGTGGTGACAGAGACAGAAGACACCTTGAGACTCACCTGCTCTGCCGATGCCATGCAGGTGGGCAGCAGTGGGATAACAGGAAACATATACTCCAGGGGGTAGATCATTGCCACAAATGCCATCACAGACATGGACAATGCATTGTAGTCTCGGGACTGTAGCACCACCTGTCACAAGCCATACCATAAGGAGTACTTAGCAGCATAAATAAGGTTTATGAGAAAACAGCTTCCAATACTACGATTTAGTTTGTTTTACCACACTGACAGTTCTAAGAGCTTAGTTTCCACAATTATCACTGCCCTGCACCCCACTTTGCCTGCCACCTCCCAACCCAAGCACTGTAGTAATACTCCCTTAAATCACTCCTTACGTTCCTAGTTCTTGTACCCCCAATCCCAGGACTAGTCATTGCAATAGAACTACTGATATTTCCAGAGAATTAGGTCAATATAGTTCAAGCTAATTCAACTGAGTGGCAAGCCCTCTGCATAAAACCCACATGATACCAGTGCCTTAATTCAATCCATACCTATTGAGTGAGTACCTGCTATATAATTGGCATCATGTTACCTCCTGGAAACAAAAAGATGAAAACTATGTAGTCTCTTCCTCAAAGAGCTCAGGGTCTAGGCTCTGCCATGTTTCAAAGCTCCTTCTCTAGAAAGGTCTAGAAAGTTGGCACTCTCACCTTGTGCTCTAACAGGATGCAGGTTAGCACCTGAAGACAGGCATCCACACCCAGAAGTTCCAAAGGAAGATGCAGTGGGAAATCCACCAGGGTGAATCGAGAGGGGTCTGGAAGAGCAAAGGTCAGAGCTTGCTGGAGCTCCTGGGGTAGGACCTCAATGTCTACTCGCTTCTGCCCAGAGACAGGTACTGGGGAGCGCAGCAATCGATAGATCCAGGCCTCAATCTCTCGCAGGTCATGCAGAAGGGCACTTGACTTCTCCTCCACTAGCAATGATCCAGTAAAGATGCGCCACATGGTGTCCCTGAGGAGCACAGAGCCGGAAAGACACACATAAGCACCTGAAACTGATATCCCACTGCAACCCAATGTAAGCACAGAGGGTACAATGAAGACAACTGGCAAAGCCCACCCAATGGGCTCAGACCAGAGAGTAGACACAAGGTTGAGAACAAATGTAAAAATGCACACATGGCAGGACTTACTGTCCTGCCCACCATGAAACATCACATTCCCCGAAGTCACTCCAAACGCACTAATGGTAGGAGGTCTAACTCAGCAGCAGTCCTTTGCTTAAGGGCCAACATAATATACCTAGATAGGTCTCAAGGATCTCAGGCTTTAGAGGAAATTTCCTTTGCCCCTCACAGACCAATTACACCTCATCTCTTAAATTCTCCCCTTCACCTTGAGTATCAGTGCCAAACTGTACCTTTGTATGCCTCGAGGGATGCCCAGTTTCTTGCCCAGCAGTCGCTCGCTACAGCAGTCCACCAGGCGTTTGAGGGTATACAGACATTCTCGGAAGGTGGAGAAGAAGGGGTAGTGGCTGAGCACACACAGGGACGTCAGAGTACTGTTGCGGGAACGGCTCCCCGCTTTGGCCCGGCGTTTTCCATGAGGAGACTGGTTCACATCAGGGGTGGAGTTGGTGCTGGGAGGCTGCAGGGACGAGCCACTCTCTGAGCTCTCAGTGCCAGCCTCCTCCAAAGCACAGGTGGCCCGGGGGACTTCTTTCCCACGGGACGCTGCCCCAGCTTCCCCCTTTTCCTTAGGCATTCGCTTCTGAAAGGAGCGGTAGAAGTTAACACAAATGCCATAACGCGTGACTCCAGTGTCCTTGTCAGTGAGGGTGAAGACAAAAGAGGTGTCATCCCGCAGGGTCATGCGCCGTTGCCGCACACTCAGACAGCCCTCGGGCTGGCAGAAGAACACCACATCTGGGGGCAGGGGAAACTCGGCGTGATCCTCTAATGGGTATCGCCGAAGCAGTTCAGGAGTCTGGGCCACACTATCACTGCTCGGGTGTCTGAAGAACATAAAGGCAAATTTAGTGGCCAAAAGGGACAGGATGCTCTATCAAGTTTTACTACTGTCAACAAATAAAGTTCCAAATGCTATTTGGGATAAAGTACCCTAAATGCAAGACCTTGGAAAACGTGGGCGGTGCTTGCTATATTTAGATGGTAGGCTACATAAGGCCTGCACTGCCAGGGAGACACCTATTCTGAAAGGAGAGAAAAACTGCAACAATAAAATGATTACTAACACCTTAAGATAGTTAGTGCCTTTCAAGGTGTATTAGCTAATGAATTACCAAAAGAGCATATGTCAATAGGAAAGAAGCACAATGTACTTTTCCTTTTTACAAAACAAGAAAATTGGGGTATATGAATCACAAAGATGCTAGTTAAGTGCAGAATTTTGCTCTGTCTCTGTTCCTGCAGGCCACTACCTGACTGTGACCTTTTCACTACTGGCATCAATGTTCTCATCACAGTAAAACAACAAGGGAAGAATGAGGTATGCAAATCAACATGGGAAGGGAAACAACTGCAGATTTTATGGCTAGCACAGATGACAAGATAAAAATCAGTCTCTTCTTGGTTACCTGGCACCTACGATCACTAGATAGTCAAGTAACCGAGGACAGAACTTCTTCTTTTGCACCATGGTTCCAATTCATCAGTTCATTTCAGAGAAACTTCAAGGCACCAAGCAAGGAGTCAATGTTCCCAGGAGGAATTCTCATGTGACCTGAAAATCCAGTCTAATAGGAAAAAAGTACTGATAAGATCCATTGCTATGCCTAAGGGACTCAGCCCTCTGGGCTTCCTCCCAGCCAGGGGCACAGGTCAGAAGGTCTTCCATTTTAGTATTAAAGATAGGAGAACCTGACCCTTTTCCCAGCCTAGAGTTTGGTCCAGGGCTTTAGGCTTCTGAGCTCACAGAGTCAAATGTCAAGAAGCAGGATAAATAATGGCTCACCTCCCCATCCCTACAAACCTCTGGAGCTCTGTTTCTGAAAAACAGATCCAAATGGTCTAATCTGGACTCAACCATTATGGTAAAAATAATTAAGTCACTTTCAGGACTGCTCCAGGGTGCATCAGGATCAAAGCAGACTCTAATCAGCCCTAACCTGCACTACTTGCTCTAGATGGAAACCTAATTATTCTGTTTCAATATTCTGCATTCAGCTTGATGTGAAACTACCATATACACTATATAGTTAATTGCACTCAGACAATAACAACAGCTGGCTACTCTACCCCATGCAATCTCAAGTGAAGAATATCTATGCCCCACTTGCTTTATCTAACCGTTTTTCTTTCCTTTGCTTCAAGCTAGAAAGGGGCCCAGTAGCTACTACTACTACTAGCTCTGCCCTTGGTGCTGAATCATAGTCTTTCTCCTCTATTTTGGTCCCAGGATTGGAGTCAATAATACAAAACACACAGATGAGGCCTTGTCCTTCTATGTTCTTATAAAGATCAGGAGTTAGATGTATAAACAATATTTCTGCAAGAACAGGGAGAGGTGGGGGTTCCCTGGCGGTGTAGTGGCTCGGCTTCAGCACTCTCAACGCTGGCGCCTGGGTTCAATTCCCAGCCAGGGAACCACCAGAAAAAAAAAAAAAAAAAAAGAACAGGGAGAGGTGCTCAAGAGGAATTTCTAAACCAGTCTAAAAATTAGGAAAAGTTTACATGGTCTTAATTATAATTTATTATTTCCATACACTTCTGTAATAAAATGTTTTACTCCACTACAAAACTATTTTCAGTGCTTCCGGAATTCCACCACTGTGCTCTACACATGGTCACACTAAAACTTTGTTCACTATACAGACAGAATCCCATACACACATCCACTCACACACCACTCCCTTCTTTGATGTTTCGTGCACTCCCATACACACAGACATACACACTTCCAGTATGCGTAAGGTCCTACTTGATTCAGATAAAGAGTAAGTCCTATCTTTCTTTTCTCTACTTAATAATAAAAAAGACCCATTTGCAACACCTCTCCAATCTTCAAAATACTGCTCCCTCCTTTCTCTTGCTCCCAATACAGGACCTGCAGGTAATAGGATTCAGTGTTGTCTCCATAGCAACTCTGGCTCCCAGTACTATTTATAGCAGAGTCACAGCCCCTCCCCTGCTTGGTGACCGCACAGTGCTAGCAGCTGCTACTCCAGAGTGGGCCAGGGCCCATAATAATTCACTCTCCTTGAATCTGGAGACACCTTATCCACTGACAGCATCTGCTAATTATGTTATCTTCTTCCCCATCTGTCTTTAGTTTGCACATTGTCCTAATTCTGGAGTTTGATAGCGATATCTCCTTTCCACACAACCAAAACCAAACTCCCAAGCATGCCATACACTTATTTCTAGACATCATTGCCACCCCTAAAGTCCTTTGGTTCTCTCCACTGCTATGGAGCCATGAGCATACTTCAGAAGATGGGGCACTATTACAGGGCTGAACTCAGTTCCTCCCAAGCAGAATGAGAAGAGGAAGAAAGAGAAATGAAATGGGAGATGGGTAAAAGCATAATTCACTCTATGAAGAATTATGTGGAAAATGGCTAGGGAAATACAGTAAATCCTCACTTAATGCTGTCAATGGGTTCTTCAAGTTTAAGTGAAAAGATGTATAACAAAAACAATTTTACTGTAGGCTAATTTACATAACAAGAGTTAAGTTCCTATGGATTCTCATCACCGTTATCACTAAACAAGGATGAATAAAACATTATTCGAAGACCTGATGCATCTTAAAATAAAACAGAATTTACAGGACCAATGAAATCTAGATTTACATTGAAAACCAGGAGCTGTCTCCTGCCAAAATGTCAAAGATCACACCTGAGGCATCTTTTGCTAACATATTAAGCATCAGGCCTCTAGCCTTGGTAGTATCCCAGGCCCTCTCCACTGAGAATCATTTGCCAGAACTCAAGTCATTATCATGCTCTAAACTGCTCATCTCTCTCCAGAGCCACAATGACCCTGAGATCTTGTGATTTATTCTAGCTACTAGCAATTGGATAGACTTTGAGCCACAATTCCTGTCTCATCAACAGTCACTGTCTCTGGTTATTCAGACTGCAGAAATAACCAAGGCTTTTCTTTCCTCTTCCCACCTCACAAATCCTCTACCACCACCTGTACGTCACACTGTGTCTTCAAATCCACCCGAGCTCAGGCTCTACCTCCTGCTTCAACCATATTTACTAAGGCGGAGCCCCTGGTTCCTACCTTCTGTATTCCAAAGGCATCAAGCTCAAAATGCATACCTATCTGCTGAAGTCCTATATCATCACCCACTCCATCCAGACGCAGGTTTAGAACCTACATACCTCTAAGTTACTTCTGTCTTTTCAACCTACAAATGGCCATATTAACCAGCCCTTTGAATTCATCCCTCATCTTGGGCAGGATGTCATAGTAAAACCACAGGAACCAGAGAGCGATATGACATCTTTGCTGACGTGAGCACAAGAGCAGGCTCTCTCACCTCTTTCCCCTCCCTAGGCAGTGACCTTGCAAACAGACTGGTCCAGCGATGGGGAGAACGAAAGTGGTGAGGGGGCAACAGGCAAAGCTGGGGAAGAGGGGAGGGAGGTAAAGGAGGAAATATTTAGTGATGCACGAGGATAGGGAGGGAAGCAGTTGCAGGAAAGATTAAACAGTGTCTCCACTCTGACAAGCCAGTTTTGAAACATCAACATTAAAAAATAATAATTTTTTTTTAAAGAACCAAACGTGATTGTCCAAAATCTAACCAAAAATAAGACGCATAACCACTCGCGCCAGCGCGCGCCAGGTGCCAATCTCGAGTCGGCCCCGGGCTGGACAGCTCTGCCCGCCCCCTCACCTGCTGGACAGTTCTCCGTCGCCCCGGAACCAGTGCTGCCGTCAGTCAGGCAAAAATCGTGCCCAGCAGCCTCGAGATGCGCCCAGGCCCGCAGCCCGCAGCCCGCGGCGGCTCTGAGTGCCCCCACTTCTAGCCTCGCCCCTTCTCTACAGACCCCCCAACTCGCTCTCGAGACCGCACGCGCCCTCACGCTTTTAGGGCCTCCTCAGAGACCCTTTCCCACTTGAGCCCTGTTTCCTATCAGTGCCCGTTTCCTCCTAAGAGCCCTGATCCCAAATACCCTTCCGGGGCCCCCAGTGACCCGGACCCTCCTACCTCCCGAACCTCCGGGGACCTGCCAAGCCCGGTCGGACGTCCCCCAGCGGCGGAGCGTCAGCAGCTCCTCCGCACCTGCGCCGCTCCGACCGCGCGCCAGTTCCGTGTCTGCCTGGGGTGGGCGCGTACCACTCCGACCCGGTGATGGAGGGGGAAGCTGAGGGGGGCCGGAGGCCGTACCATTAACCTCCCGGGGGGGACAAGGCAGCACCAAGACAAGCGCTGAAGGGTGGAGCCGACCTCGGGAGAAACGCGGCTACGCACACACCTATACGTGTGGGAGTGGAAACGCGATGGTAAGCACAGGGCCAGCCCAGCGCCACTGCATATCAAGGGGAGGACCTAAAGGAAAGCCTTTCGTTTAGGTTGCGCAAGCAAATTTTAATTCGACATGGTAATAAAGCTCATTGCAACGAAATGTGGATTAATCGGGAAGCGACTTCTCAAGACAAACTGCCCCATATACTTTTGACTGTCCCCCCAACACCTCACCTTTCTCCCCCTGCACAGGGCTTGGCAGTGCCCAGCCTCCTAGGCTGGAAAACCAGCTGCCCTAGCGCTGGAGCCTACCAATTCAGGGGCAGCGGGGAACTAGAAGCCGGAAGGCGCAGCGCTGTATCACCTACACCCGGTGGGACGGGTCCGTGAGCGGTGCCGCGGTGCCCACTGGGAAATGGAGTCCAGTCCTCCTGAGAGGCCCATCCAGAGACTGGGCAGCCTCCCCCTGACCTCAGGGGACTTTTCTGTCTCACAGAGTTAGGGGCCTGAGGAGAGAGATTGTTGTGCCCTCTTTTTCAAATGACAGCGAAAAAAAAACCAAGGCATTATACATGCGTGCGCGTGAATACAGGTGCATAGCTGAGGTGCAAGTTCTGAAAATCCAACACCCGCGTCCCCACATATAGACATGATCCCCTCGCTAGATCATGAAAGAAGGAACATCTGAACTTATGCATTTCATTTACCCTCACAGCACAATGAGGTTTAGTAAAAGGAGGTCCCCTCTCACTGCCAAGGTGGCATTTGTGACTTGTTTTCTCCTCTGAGTCTGGGTGGGCGATCCTAAAGGACACAGTCTTCCCTCCATTGCCGTGCCCACCCCCACCCCCCGCCCCCGTTTCTCTCATTCTGTATTCGTTTTGGTCTTCCTGTATAAACAGTGCCAGACTTATCAGTGAGGCTGCCCGGAGGCATTTATGGCCAAGCCGCAGAGTGACAGTGGAGAATTTCTCTTGGGGCCCTGTGAGGAAAACAGGAAGTGGTGGAGGCAGGATGGGCAGGGCCCTGGAGAACCTTGTGCAAAGTGTCCCCCAGGTTCATCCATTTGGTTGTGTCAGTACAGTGTTCAAATGGAGCACAGCTCTGGCAGGACCCCCCAATGCTCAGCAGTCACAAAACTCTCAACCCTTTGATTTCTCCTTTAATGCCACGCGAGGATCTCCATAGCCCAGCTTCCAGGAATATTTGCCCTTCTCAGTCTGTTATGCCTCTGGGAGGCAACCACGGGCCTCAGCCAGCCCCAGAAAAAAACGAGGTAAGAGTGAAGGACAGTCATTCATGCACATCCCAGATCTCGGAGAGCAGTGGGGGAAGCTTTTTGTCCTGCAGGCGCAGTGCAAACACTTGCTCTGAGTGGACGCTGCTCAGTGTCCGGAGGCTCACTAGCTTCATTAGCATCCGTGGGAACATCAGCCGGTCCTGAGGGAAGGACAGGGACAAGTACAGCCTTTGTCTCTCTCCAGGGAATGAGGCAAAGGGAGGGGAGTTGTGAGAGAGGCAGAGAATTGTCTGCATGATATAATCAGAGATGGACTCCTGAAGGGAAAGCAGGTGTTAGGGAATGAGCCTGTGGAGAGGAGGAAAAAGGGCCCTGAGGGGAGACTCACATGGGGGTGGTGGATGGAGACATAGGCATGCAGGGCCTCCACATATGTGTGTTGCAGCCTCTCTACCTGGAGCTGGTCCTGCACGTTGGGTCGGTCTATAGGTCACAAATGGAGTTGAGGAGTAGGTCTGGCCAGGGTCAGTTCCATATCCCAAATCACAACCAAAAAGTAGGGACAAGCCCCACCCAACTTCTCCCATCTCAGAGGAACACTGCAAGGGCCTCCATCCCTACGACACCTGCCCTACGGGGCCTTAAGCCCTCCTCAGTTCAAGTCTCTTGCTCCTTTTCCCTCTTGCCCCTCCTCCGCACCTGCAGAAAAGATGCTGATGGCAATGAGCAAAGCAAACTCGGCATCGTTGAGTTGCAGCTCATTCATGGCTCTGGAGAACTCGAAGATGGGGTTAATGAATTCCACTTGCAGCCCTGGGGAGACAGAAGGGAGGTGGGGCATGTGGCACAAGAGGTAGGAACTTCCTTCTCCCCCACAATTCTGCAAATTAGGGAACTACTAGGAACTCAATAAGGAATCTCCAGGACTCTGCTCTGTAACCTTAGGCAAGTTTCTTAACCTCTCTAAGCTCCAACTGTGAGATGAGAATCATATCTGAACTTATAAAGCTGTGGTCATGGTTAAATGATAAAGCATGCAGAACATGTAGCACTGTACCCAGTACATAGGAGGTGCTGAATTAATGATAAGAATAATTCTGTTATTCTTATTAAAACTCTTGAAGGCTCTACATTGCTAAAAATAGAGGCAATTCATTTTTGTTTACAAAGATGATTTTTTTCACTGGCAATTGGCCTTACTTATTTGAACAGTAGATATATGAGAGCTGTCCAGAAAAAAAATCCAGTTATAAATGCCTTTATTTTTCAAATTACACGACTGGATACTTTCTGGACAGCCCTCATGCATTTCATGTTTCGCATCCTAGAGGAACTGAGCATTGTGGTTGAGGGTGTGGACTCCGGTGCCAGACTGTCTGAGTTTGAGTCCTGGCTCTACCATTTACTAGGCTGTGTGACTTTGGGTAAGTTTTTTAACCTCTCTAGTTGATGGTTCTCCCATCTGTAAAATGGAGATAATAGTACCTGCCTTATAAAGGGTCCTTAGAATAAGGCACATGTGGTAACTACTATATATATGTTTGCTAAATAAATAATAAAATTTTAAAAATAGGACCAATCTTCTTGCTGAATTTAACAAACCACAACCTAAACACATGACATCTAAGGAACACTTCTCAAATACACGCTGTCAAAGTCTCCCCACCCCACACCACCCTGAGGCCTTCTCAGATTTCTTTCAGCAACCATCTGCTAACTTTTCCATTCGAGGCTTCTTGATTAGTCACTTCCTGTACTTTCACCCTGATGTTTATTGAGTGTGTGTTGATCCATTTTACAAAGTATTTGTTGGTGAGGTATGGAGCCTTGAATTGTGCTGAACAGCCAGTTTGCACAGAAAGGACAAGGAGGTTCTAGAGTTGGGTTACACACCCTGCAGGGGTCTGCTGCTGCTTGCTGAATGAACATCTTCAATGCCATCAGTCCACATCATTAGTCATGTAGAGGGGGAAGGAGACCCAGCTAAAGAAGGTCCCTGTTCCTTCTCCCCAAGACCTCACTGACAAAATGACCAATAAAAAGCAAACATGATACCAAAACTGCTTATATAAATGGATCTATAAATAGGTGCAGATTCAGACAGCACAAGTCCACAAGAGCTGAAGGAACACAGACATGAAACCTGGGAAGGGTTCTGAGAGGAGGATGTTATGAAAGAGAACACTACAGTTAAGGAGGACTGGGAAAATAACCACTTGGGGGAAGGTGGCTTGGTAGAGAAAGGGGGCAGGCATGGGCTTTCAAAGCTGGAAAAACTCATTCAATTGCACCTATTAGGTGCTCATTTATTCGGGCAGCACACAGAAGGCATGAGGTTCCAACACAGCCCTGTCATGCCCTATAATCAAGGGAGGACTTCCTAGAAAGCTGACTGAGTAGCTGTGTTGGGACAAGAGGCACATGAGCTGACATGAGCTGACGTGATTGACCAGACACCAGAGAAGACTTTATGAGCTCTGCCCTGGAGATCAGGACCTACCAACCCCAAGAATGGAGTCATAGCATCAGTCTATATTATACAGACCCACTTCCTCAGTTGTTAGATTGCTTGCTCTGCTGTTGAGCCTCAGTTTCAGTTCCTCCAAAACACCCTCAACCTTCCATCCTTCCCAACCCTGCTCCCTTAACACCATCATTGCCAGCAATTGAATATGAAGAAAACCAACACTGCTGAGCCTGTAAGCAAGCACCAGATAAAGAGCAGCAATGGGAATGAATTCTTGGAGAAAATACTCTAGGTACAGAATGGGGACAGAAGCACCCACTCTATCCTAAAGCTACCCCTCTGGACACGTTTGCCGTGTTTCAGCTCCGGTACCATGGCTCATCAGAAAGAGCAATCGAAAATGAGTAGGGGGATATTAGTTCACGTGATCCTTAAAGAACACATCTGAGAAAGATTTGCTCATTATTGATTACTAAATGGTTTGGTATGGTTGTTTTCTTTTTTTTTTTTTTTCTTTTTGGTATGTGGGTAGCTCCCTGACGGGGAATCGAACCCAGGCCGCAGCGCTGACAGCGCCAACACCGAAGCCTTAAGCCACTACACCATCAGGGAACTCCCGTATGGTTGTTTTCAAGCTTTATTCCCTAGCTCTAAAATCTTTTCTTGAAGCAAAGCATTATGCAGAAGCATGATATATAATGCAAACTTAAATGAAGCTTCTAATTTGGCTAAGGTAGGGATGAAGGACATGCCCATTCCTCCTTGTTTCTCCTCTATGGACCAGACATACTGTTTTAAACAGGACAGAAAATAATGGTGCTGTCCTGTTTCAAACAGTACATATGGTCAGCCTAGTCTCACTGGGCTAAATTCAAGGTGTCAGTAGGCTGACTACACACCATTTGAAACGGGACAGTCCTGTTGTTTTTTGTCCTGTTTAAAATGGTACGTGTGGTCAGCCTACTCTAAGGTGACACTTCCATGGAACACCCTCTTTTAGGTTCCTTGGAGCACAGTTTGAGAACCCCTGGCCTAATACAACAGAGGACAGGAGTCTATTTGGGACAGTTGAGAGAAGCCCATCAGCATTCCAACTTTCTCTTGAAAAAACAAGTGAGGCCTTCCCTTTACAGCCACCCAAAACTTGAGCCTGTGGCTCCGATGTCACTATAGTCCCTAGGACAAAAATTGTCCGTCCATCCAACCCAGTTCCTTTGCGATCTCAGTTCTCACCTGCTTTGGCAAAGTCTTCCCGGTTATAACTGAAATCCTTGAGGAAGGTGATACTCTCACTCCCTGGGTTGTACCTCCGAGATGTCTCCAGAAGCATCACCTGAACAAGTAAGTACCAGACCTCAAACAGGGACGTGGTGGGTTGTTCTTGGCACAGGGCACCTTCAAGGGAAGGTGGAGCCCCTCATCCCTACTTCCCAGTGGATCTGGCTTAATCAACTGGATCTGGCCCCTCCCACAGGCAATCCTGCTCTGGTTCTCCCTTCACCCTTCCGCCCAGCCAGCCACCTCGATTGCAGAGGTCTTCAGCAGGGCGATCTGGTCCTCCCGGCTGAGCTGCAGGAAGCCAGGCAGCTGTTTGGCAAAATCAACTATCTCCTGCACAGAGACGATGGCCAGCTCAGTGAAGTGGGCAAAGCGCTGCTGACGGGCCTCCCGGCTCTGGGGATCCGGTGCCATGGGCCAAGGCTACCCAGAAGGGCAAGGAGGGAAAAAACAAACCACTCTGAGTCAGATATCAAGAAGCCAGCTGGCACTCCGGGCCCAGCCACCTCTCCCCATGTCCCTCAGGTACCGTGACTCGGAGCCGGTCAGAAAAGGAGCGTCTGTTACACTGTTGCTGGGCAGCCACCAGCTTCTCAATCATGCCCAGTTGCTCCAGGCTGAGCTGGGGCAGGACTTGCGGAGGTGAGGATGCCTTTAGGGGCATGGATGTGGCCTGAGCCTGTTCCTCCTCTTGGCGCTTCAGTTTCTTCAGGCGGATCTGTTCTTCTGACAGGACACCTAAGGATGGGGCCAGACATGAGGAAGGAAGAGGGTAGAAGGGAAGCGAGGATTGGCTAGAGTGGTAGTTCGGGGCTCCAGAAAAGCAGAGCTCATTGGGTGAACACAAGGAAAAGATTTAAATCCACGTACAGGGGCCGTGTAGGAAGGCCCTGTAGGCTCAGCTGCCTGTCTGCCCTCATTCCCTGACATATTCATGTCCCCTTTCCCATCAGCCCCTCCTCCACTCCGTTCCCCAGGTACTCACACTCCTCCCGCATGCCAGCCTGGCGGCATTTGCGAAGGCGACACTCCTGGCACTTGCGACGCATATAGGTGTCCATGGGGCAGTGGCCCCCGCTGTGGCAGACGTACCGCGCCCCTTTGATGACACTGCGGCGGAAGAATCCCTTGCAGCCCTCACAGCTCAGCACGTTGTAGTGGAAGCCAGAGGCCTTGTCCCCACACACACTGCACAGCTCATTCCCCAGCATTTTGGGGGCGGGCCCCTTTTTCCTCTTTTGTGGACGGAGCTCTGGATACAGGGAAGTGCCTTAATGTTCTTCTCCAAGGAACAAGCTTGGTGCCCAGTTGGCCACTGCCCTGAGCACTCAGTGACCTTCATGCCCTTTTAATACATGGTCTAGTCTCTCTATTATAAAAAAAGTAGCTCTCATACACCAAGTGCTATTTAATTATGTCCCAGGTACTATCTGAGCCCTTTATATTCATTGATTCTGACAACTACCATAAGAGATAGGCACTATTATTATTTCCATTTTATGAATCAAGAAAATAAGACTCATACAGGCCTAAGGTAGAGACAAAATGCCCAATCAGATCACTCAGGTCTCCTGACACCAAAGCCTTAGAACCTAACTATGATCTTAAAAGATAAAGAGCCCCAAGGTACCCCTCCCAGATCCAGGAAGCCCCTACCGCCTCCAAATCTAGCAGCTCCTTACCTGTGGACTCTGGAGGCGCCTCCACCCCAGGGAACAGGGCTGTGGGCTCTGCTACCTCCAGCGCCATCCCCAAAGTGCCCCCAGCTGACTGGGGCAGGCTGGCTTCCTCCCTGAGGGTGCAGCTGCTGGCTCCCAGCACCTGGCTGCTTGCATCTTGTGTATCTGCTTCCCACAGCTCCACTGCAGAGTCTTGACCGGGAAAGAGAGGCACAGGGGTCTCAGGTCCTCCCCTCCACTTCCTCAGGGTCCTGGCTGGGAAACTGCGAACTTATCTCCACCCATAGAGGGCAGCAAAACATCAGCTCAGGCTCAAGGACCCTGGGGTGTGTGTGGGCCCTAGAGCTAGTTGCGTGGAGTCCTCTACACCTCAATACCTTAAATGGGATGTTAACCTTTGTTCCCTTGGGGGGCTGACCTGCATCTGTTTCAGAGATAAGACAGAACTCTTCAAAGCCAGATCAAACCCAGTTGAGAAGGACCTGTGGGTGCCTCCAAGGGCCAGGCCCCAGAACCAGGGCAGAGGTAGTCTGGGCAGAAGGAGGCAAGGTCGGCTCTATGCTGCTCTCCGGGGAAGGGCAGAAGACAGGTAGTGAAGGAGGCTGATTCCTGTGGGAGGAAAGGAGCTGGGGTCTGGCTCAGGGGAGAGGGTTGGAGTGAAGCAGCTTACCGGGAGAAACATCAGGCACAGGGGCCTCCAGCCACAAGGACATCTCTTCCTGGAACCCTGTACATTACCAAGGAACTGCCCTGCAGGAACAACCCAGGTTATATACTCTTCCGGAACTGGGCTCCTTCTCTATCAGTACTAATATATGAGGGCTAACATTTACTTTATGTATATGAGGGCTGTCTGGAAAAAATCCAGCCATAAATGCCTCTATTTTTCATATTACATGGCTAGATACTTTCTGAACAGTCTCTCTCTTTCTCTCTCCACACACACACACACACACACACACACACACTTGTATGCATGTATGAATACCTGTGCTAAGACTTTACATGCCTTCCTTACAAGTATTCCTATGAATACTTGAGGTCAGGACTATTCGTATGCCCACTTTAGAGACGAGAAAGCTGAGGTTCAAAGAGATTAAGTAAAATGCCTATGACCACATGTTAGGCAGTGTGACCAAGACTCCAGCTTTAGTCTCTCTGACTCCAAAGTCTGAGCTCTCAGCCACCAAGCCACCTTTTCTTCCCAAGGCCCATCTTAAGGCCATCAGGGAATGTGTGATCATATCTGCCCTGGTTCTGTCAGAGCCTCTGACCCCTCACTCCAGCACTGGGGATAGCCAAAGTTGGGCAGGACCAGGACATGGGATTGAGGTTCACTCCACCCAGTAAAACATGCTGATTGTTAGACAACCTCACTCCTGCCATTTCCTAGGATCCCAGCACAAACCTGTTGCCTCCAGCAGTTTCTCCAATCCATATGACCTTCTCCCTCATAGCCTCTCAAGAGTTAATCTGGCACCTAAATAGATCCTGTCGCTGCCCAAGTTTCCATCACCATCATCATCCCTTGCTTCTCTCCAGAGACCCTTTTCTAAGATCCATAGGACCGCCATCCCCTACACACACACACACACACACACACACACACACACACACACACAGAACCCCAGGCCAGTGCTGAGGTACAGACCCACCGAATGCCCAGGCCACCAGACTTCCTGGCTGGGGCAGTCTCTGGAGCCCCCTTGCTGAGAGAGGAGGATGGTGCAGTCCCTTGTCCCGAGGCCTCAGAGGACAGCTAAGGAGCCGGAGCTGAGCAAGAGAGGGGCACGGAGCCCCAGGGAAGTAATATGGGGAAAGGCTGAGGGGAGGGACTGCCAAGGGGTCGGGCCACTGCTCCTTCCTGCCAGGCAGAATGGAGCCGACCGACCGGAGCCCTGGCCTCCTCACCCCCGCCCACGGGGCAGCTTCCCCACCACACTGACTCCTCCCCGGCCAGCCACCCCCTCAGCCCAGCACCACCCCTGCTCCCCTACCCCCAACCACGACAGTGGCATTTCCCTGCAGACTGGCCCAGTTCCATGTCTTTTCCCTTCCTCTCCTCACCCCAGCTGCTCTTAGCTCCTCTTACAGAAGGACTGCCTCTCAGACACCCCCACCCCAATCCCGGCAGCCTCCAGAGTTGGTGTTCCCTCCCCTCCATAGACATTTCGTGGAGCAAAGGTCCCAGCACAGCCTGGAATTGCAACACGGAGCCCCAGCCTGCTTTCCCAGCTCCCTCCTCCTCCCCTGTCTCTGGGAAGGGGCCAAGAAGCTCTCCTCACCAGCCCCAGGCCTCAGCCAAGCTGGAATTCCAGGGGTGGAGAGAGGCAGGTGCTGGGCCTTCCTGGGAGTCTCTGAATGTGGATGTCCTGTGAGGGCCACCAACAGGGGAGGGGGCCAGGAGAGAGAGAAGCAATGGCAGGCCAGGGATAGGGGTGGAGGTAGAGATGGCAGGTGACCTAGGCGCCAACCCAGGATGGACCTGGGAAGGGATGCAAGATCACTCATCTGGGGAACACCTCCATCTGAAGAGATGGCAAGCTCTGTTCAGCAACTACTGAGGCTGTAGCCATAGCCTTCCTGCGCTGTTGCCTGGAATGACATCTACCCTGAACGTAGATACCATGTTTTGTTGATTTTATCTCCCCTGTGGCCCATGGATCAGGGCCTGGCATAGAATAGGTAAGAGTAGGTACTGTGTTCCTGCTTGTTATGAATAAGTAAACAAGAGAAATAATATGATCCCCTTCTATCCTGTACTTGAGAGCTCTAGTTAATTTCATCTCAGCATTTTGATTTAGCTTTTGGGCTCTGGGCTCAGATTTTGGGTTCAAATCCTAGCCTTGCCTCTGCCTCTTATTAGCTGTGATCTGGATTAAGCAAGTGACTTAATGTCTGACCCTGTTTCCCTATTTTTAACATCATGATAATATAATGGTTTTTGCCATATAGGTTTTGTGAGAATTAAACAATATATCATAACACAATGTATGGCACCTAGTAAGTGTTCAAGAGATGGTAGAATTAAATTTCTAATACTTTCAGCTGTGGAGCTTGCCATCACCTTGCATCTGTACCTTGTTAAGCTTCCATTGCCTATTTCCATATACAAACCCCTCTCTCCGTCTCTGGTTCTTGGAGCAGCCCCAGGATGGAAGGTAAATAACACAAGCTCCATTTTACAGGAACACTAAGCTCATGGGAGAGGCTTCTTGAAGACCACACACAATGGCCAAGCTGGAATCAGAATCCAGATGTCTTCAGTGCAGTCCCTGTACTCCTTCTCCTGTGTCAGAGTTGGGGATACTCTTGTCCCATCGCCTCTCAGGTCTGCTGGGCCAGCACAGTGCTGAGACGGAAGGAAGCAGTGCTGGGAGGCTGCAGTGGGACAGGCAGAGTGCTCTGGGGATGCTTCGGTCCAGATGTAGGAGGCAAGGAGCTGAGGTTACTGCTGGCTGTTCACCCCCTGCCCCACTCCCAGCTTCCTGCTCACAGGCTCTTCCTGTTTTGCTGTGAACACCAGTTCCCATGGGCCCTACATTAAAGCATAGGACAGGGGGCCAGGGCAGGCAGCCAGAGGGACCAAAAGAGATATGAAAAGGACACCAGGGAAGAGGACAGGGGGAACAGGGAAAGAGTGGACAAGGGGTGTGGGGAAGCAGGATGGAGGGCAGGGAGTGCAGAAATAGAACAGGAGCTTGGTGAAAGATGGGAGGAAGCTCAGGGTGGGGCAGGGGGAACAGGCGGGGGCTGGGGAGCAGAGATGAGAAGACAGCAGGCTGGGGACTGTTGCAAAATCTGCCCATGTACTCACTTTCCCATTTCAGAAAAGCCCCTCTGACACCCCCCTTCTCCAAGTTCTGCCTCCAGCTTTTGTTCTTGTTCCCTCTCATCACAAGGTCATCCCCTCACAAGGCTCCCACACTTGTCTGGGCACCTCTGAGTCATGAATGCAAGGCCTCCATTCCTCTTTCATGTGCTTGTTCCTTCCCCGATTTTCGAAAGGCCCCAGCTGTCCTGGGAAATTAGAAACCAGGGACTGCAGCTCCTGGGAAACTGGAACTGCTCTGTCCCAGGACCCACATCATCCATGCAGCTCCCTCGTTTTTCCCCATTTTCAGAAGCTCCAGCATAGGAGCTTAATCAGAGGTGTCACTGAAATACCTGCTTACAAGCTGGGGTGGGGGGAGAACATTGGTCCGGGGCCTGATGACTTATCTTCTGGGAATTGGCAAAAACCTCTCTCCTCCACTTCTGATCCTCAACTCCCTGGTCTCACTACAGCCCAGGACACCATCAGAGCCCTTGACCCAGGCTAGAGCCAGCTGCTGAGCAAGCAGGTCAAGTATGCCATCTCCCCCAAGCTAGGGAGTCAGCCTCAGCCTCATCTCAAGTAGAGGAGGAGGAAACATTACCAGTGCAATACTGCGAGAGCTACCCTTCAGGTTACAGAGGTTCAGGAGCACCTCCCCAACCCCCCAAGAAAGGAAGGGATAGAAGAACGGGAGATCAAACCCGGTTGGCAATACCTCCACAGAGTTGCCAGAGTCCAACCACTGGACTTCTCCCCCAAGGCAGCTGGAACTACATGTCCCACTTTGCCAGCCCCACCCCCAGGGCACAGTCCCACCACAGATGTTAGGTGCAAAGCATCCTAGTCCCAAGGGGCTTTTCCTGTTTCCTTGGCTCCTAGAGAAGGCACTATGGCTGGGAACAGTTCAGTGATTTTCCAAGTCACATTTCTAGAGTCACCCCTAGAACCTCTGAAAGCTTCTCACTGCAGCCAAGGGGAACCTTGAAGCAAAAACAGGAGCATTCACAAGGCCACGGTTGTATGCATTACTGGATACTCAAATTCTTACGAAGCAGGCCACAAGCTATGGTTTGCAGGGAGGGACAGGCGCAACTGCTTCTTGTTCCCTCCCTAGCCATTCTGGAAAGGTGCATCTTGCAGGCCCTTCAAACGACTTCTGCCCAACCTCTCAATCACAAAATAGAGAACCCAGGAATTCCTGCTTCCCAGACAAACGAGTTCAGAGATGATCTAGAAGACAGGAAGGAAAGAAGAAAAATAACACTTACTTAGGCCCTACTACATGCATTATTTATACTCATATATACCCTAGGGGATAGTTATTAGCAAGGGGGCAAATATCAAATTTGGATGCAGATATGTCTGAAGCTCAGATACAAAAAACAAAACAAAAAAAAAACCGTCCTCACTCCATTATGCCGAACTCCCTCCTCAGATGGGAAAAATGGTTCTCTCCTGGATTTAGTTTCGCTTCTGCCAACACAGGGTAGAGTAGTAGTCCCAAACCTGGCTTTACTTTCAGAGATTGTTTTATTTGGTCTGGGGTAGGGCCATGTATCCATCTATCTACATGTCTATTATTATTATTATTATTTTAGTAGTAGTATTAATTATAACTATATTATTGCACCCGTAGTTAGGATGCAAAATCCCCAAGGTGTGGGGACCACAGAATCACCTGTTAAAAATATGCTGAAACTGGAGGTCCAGAAATCAGGGATCAGCTCTTGGCTCTATGATGTACTGTGGTGTGATCCTCACTCTTCATGGACTTGTTTCTCACTTAACAACTAAAATATCTCTTCCACCAATCCTTCCTACATGGGATACTTTCAGGGACAAAAGAAGACACAGGCATACTTGAGCAAGTGGGAAATAAAAGCAAAGGAGGATTTTGAGGGAGTTTTGTTCTACTTGCCAAAATTCAGTGAGCTCAAGATTTACATTCTGAAATCACAACAGTCTGGCTAGTTTGCAAGGAGAGTCAGGACATATTAAAACACTCAAAAACCCAAATAGGCAGTATTTTACCAATTAGCCATGCCCATTCAACCCCACCAATCTGAAAAGGTTTCCTTTCCTAGAAATACCTTTATTGAAGGTATTTTTGGGACCATAAATAGTTTAGCAATGTAGGCTGAACAGAAATAGGCCATTATAAAGACTATTTACTGATATTGGGGCCACCCAATATAGTTTAGTAATTTGAGTAGCATATGAGAAATATCCCATTATAAAGACCACTTCACTGGGAATCAGAAAACTTGAATTTTAATTCATTCTTCTAAACTGTGTGACCTTGGAAAAGTCACTTCCTCTCTCTAGGTTTGTTTTCATGTATGTAAAGAGGACTAGGTTAGATCAGAAATTCAAATATGTTGATTTATGAAATCTATGGATGGTCTTTGTGAATCACTTGGGATTTTATACAACATTCCACTTGTGTTTGTGTGTGTGGATATTTTTCTAGTTTTCATCTGATTTGTAAAGGAGCTTGTGACTAAGTAAGAAGGTTAGAATTACTTAGGTATCAAATCTTCAGCTCTCATGTTCTATTCACTACTCCTCTAATAACTCTGGAAGCAAAGTTTAGATCCCCGTAAATAAAAAATTGAATCTGGAGTCCTAGAGCAAGATTATGATGCTGCTTTCTCCTACATGAGGAGAAAGTATCCACCCATGTAGTATCCAGAAAGTATCCACCCATGTAGTATGAAAAATAGAGGCATTTATGGCTGTATTTTTTCCAGAGCGCCCTCCTATTTCTGATCAGGTTTTATTTTTGTGACGATCTGAGGTGATTTGCTTCTAGTGGGCAAATTAAAGCATCCTAAGGGCCTATCATCTGATGTCCCAGAGCTGTTTGTCACTCCTAGCTCAGTCACAAAGCCTTGAGACCAAATTGGCTGCACCTGGACCCTAATGGCCAATGTCAAAGAGGACATTCTGCGGAAACCCCACCTACTCCCACTTGGAAGTTCCTTCCCCTGACCCCAATGTATTTCTCCACTGGTCTAAAATTTCTCCTTAGGGATTCACCACATTGGTTTTGCAAAGTCTGAACATCCTATGTAACACACTTCCTTCGGGAAGAGGCATGACATTCTGATTCTAATGAACTAAAACTGAGAGAATGCAGAGGTGGAAGGGTAGGGCAAGGACTGGAAGGGGAAGTGAGAGAGCTCCTAAAGCTTTCTCGGAGCGTTAGGCTAGACTGGGACTAACCTCAAGGACACAGGGAGTCCAAAGGGCTGTTTACACGCTGTGCCCTGCGCTCCAAACAGGACCTCTTTCAGGGAACAGAACCAGGACTAAGACTCAAATTCCACCCGAAGCGGGAGTGTGGAGAGGGGCGCCCTATACTACCCCTTGCTCGAATTCCGCACCCGCTCTGGCTCTGGGGGGTCAGGCCCCGCAGTACCCCCGACCGCGGAGGCGCTCGCTCTCCGGGTCACGTCCGGCCCAATGCAAGCGCCACCTTGGTACGGCGTCTCCGCGGGCTGAGGCAAACCCGAACTCAGGTTTCTCTTTACCAAGACGAGGTCTTCAAGCCCTTTCTGCCGCGCGAGGTCGCGCTACATTCCCACGCTCCTTCGCCCAGGCTGGATCGCGAGTTTCCTACAAGCATTCCCTCCCAAGATTCCTCCTTTTTACACCATCCCGGCCCCTCCTTTAGCAAGATGGCCGCGAGCGCACTTCCGGCGTGTGTTCCTTTAGGGTGCGTCCGGGCAGCTGTTGCAGGGGCTACCCAACGGGTTCCAGCGTTTCTTTGCTGCATAAATTATAACGGTGATGGCGGACGTACAGTTTGGCTGGAGCCGGGCGGCTCTTCTCCAGCTCCTCCTTGGCGTGAGCCTGATGGCGATGCCACCCACTCAGGCCCGGAGTCTGCGCTTCGTTACCTTGGTAAAGAAAGAGAGCGTCGCCAAAGGACTCGCCCGACCTAGCAGGGCACAAGCTTGCTGGTGGAGAGAGGGGGCGAGGCTTGTGCTGGGGTTGGAGGTCTGGCAGGGGTGGGGGTGGGGGGCTGGTTTAGGAGACGACTGGCTTGAGGGATTGGGGGCCTGGGTTCGGAATTAATGTGGAGCCCTGGGGTATTTGCGGGGCAGGGTGTGAGGAGTTCTGTTTCAGGAGATAGGTCCGGCGAGTCTGCCCTGGGACAGATGTAGTCGAATGGTTGGGAGACTCATCCCTACAGAAGCCTTTGGTGATCTTTTATTCAGGTCCCCCACCATTTGCATTGCTTTTATTAATATTTTTCTTTTCCTTTCCCGTCTGGACCTTTGGCTTTGCTTATGGTCTCCAGTGTCATTGCTTAGCTAAGTAAGAATCTCTGGAACCTGGAAGAAGTTACTGATTTCTGAGTTGGGGGTCTTTTGCAGTGGGTAGAGTTAGGCTTACCAGAGGGAGTGAGACTTCCCAACATGGGGCAGAAGTGGGCTTTATGTCCCCATCAAGGAGACCCTTCTGACCCATAGGCAAATCATTCTTTCCTCAGCTGTATCGACATGGAGACAGGTCACCAGTGAAGACATATCCCAAGGACCCCTATCAAGAAGACGAATGGCCTCAGGGGTTTGGTCAGCTAACCAAGGTGGGTCAGAAGCTAGCTTCTTCAGCATGAGTTGCAGAATGAGTGACCTCTAGAGCAAGCTATAGAACTTGGGGCTCCACCAAACTGCCATGTCCCATGTGGGTGCTGACTTGGATCAGATTTCTTAAGCTTTACTTTCCTCTGTGCCCAAGACAGTACTATTCACAATTGGCCACTTAATAAATTACTTCTGAGATCAGTTTAACCCATTCCTACTTCTAGACAGAGGTAAACTTGGAAAGAAACAGTGCATAAGCCCTATGGGACTTGCCAGCCATCCTTTTCCTCTGGACCCTCTTAATCCTTGACTTTGCCCATAGGAGGGGATGCTACAGCACTGGGAGCTGGGCCAGGCTCTGCGGAAGCGCTACCATGGCTTTCTCAATACTTCTTACAACCGGCAAGAGGTAAGGCTGGGAGCTCAAGAGGCAAGGCTGGGAGCTCAAGAGGCAAGGCTGGGAGCTCAAGAGGCAAGGGGAATGGCATCTGCTGTCCTCACCCTATGTCTTCAAGAGCCTAAAGGTGAAGCTGGGATGAGTTTCTGGTTACATCTACAGGACGACATTTCAGGGCTGTCAAAAACAAAACCCTAGAGGCTGAGTTGCCCCTGCTTGGCTGGGAAGAGGCAAAACTTACCAAGCATCCAAGCTCAGACTTAAAGAAGGGTCTGGTAGAGTAGTTTCCTTTTTTGGAGGCAGGGGGCCTAGTTCCCTGGCTGGGAGTTGAACCCAGGTTGTGGCGTTGAGACCACTGAAGCCTAGCCACTATACCACCAGGGAACCCCGCTGGTAGAGTAGTTTCTGACTCTGAAATAATTCAGGATTTCCATCCAGAGCACTTAATTGAGTTCCTACTATGAGCCAAGCACCATGCTAGCTAGCATTGCACATAGAATGGTGCACCACACAGATACGTTCTGTTTGTGAAGCTTAAAATGTAATAGGGGTGACAGATGATAAACCATAGAGGGCCAAGAGATAAAGGTAGCAGGTAAAACATACATAGAGGCAGCATGTCAGGGAAGATTGGCAAGTGCTGACTCCTTGAGGCCCTCCCTTCACCCCAAGGTTGGGATAACACTTCCTCTGGTTACCTCTCAGCCTCAGCTGTCTCAACAGTCTCTAGATGTTGTTCCCTTGAGGGCCAGTTGTAGTGCTGATCTTGCCCTTCCCTACAGCTTCCTCCTCCCTTTTATACAAGCAGTTGTCTCTCTGTTCCTTATCTTATTTCTTCTCCCTGGTCTCTAAGCCAGTTTAGAAAAAGGGATGTGAATAGAGAGTTTCTGCCTTCAAGGATCCTGGTCTAGATAGGAAGTCAGGCATTATAAAACTAGTCAGACAGACAAACCCAAGAGCCTTCCTGACTAAGCACTTTGGACTGGGCGGGGGATTTGAACTGGAGCCATTCCCATAGGATCCATCCCCAGAGTGGTGACAGCTAGCCCCCAGTGGAGTATTTGGGCCTTTGCTGGAAAAAAGCCAGAGAAGGTACAAGGGCCAGATGCACAGAGGGATTAGTTGGCTGGGTAACCATCAAGAACAGGTTTTTCCCTTAGGGCCTCGCTGAGGTGCCTAAGTGCCCCACCCTGACCCCCACAGGTAAGACTCACGTTGTCATCTCTGCAGGTTTATGTGCGAAGCACAGACTTTGACCGTACTCTCATGAGTGCTGAGGCCAACCTGGCCGGACTCTTCCCTCCCAACGGGATGCAGCGCTTCAACCCAAATATCTCTTGGCAGCCTATCCCTGTCCACACTGTGCCCGTTGCCGAAGACAGAGTAAGACTGGCCAGCCCTTCCTAGAAGGCAGTGAGAGGGACAGCTCTGGCCATGGGCTTGCTGATCACAGATTCCTTCTCTGCCTTTGCTTCCCCCTTTTGGTTTGTAGCTGCTGAAGTTCCCGTTGGGCCCATGTCCCCGTTACGAGCAGCTGCAGAACGAGACCCGGCAGACACCAGAATATCAGAATGAGAGTACTGAAAATGCAGTGAGTGGGGCTGAGGGGCCGGGTCATCACACTGTCCTTCTTCCCAAGGCAGGACTGATCCCCTGATCCATTTTTCATAGCAATTTCTGGATATGGTGGCCAACGAGACAGGGCTTACGGACTTAACACTGGATACCGTCTGGAATGTCTATGACACACTCTTCTGTGAGGTGAGCCTACTTAGGGTCCCCAGTGTGACCGCTCTTCTCTCGCTCAGCAGGCCCAGGTGACCAGGACAAATAGAACACAGTGCCTGGCTACCATTCCCACTGGGGAGTTCCAGGCAAGCCACCTGCTTCTTGTGAAACAAGGGAAGTTCCCTCATGGGTGAAAAAGAACCCCCGACTGGGAAATAGTTTATTAATTGTCAGCAGTTTCTGCCCTTCCCCACCCACAGCTCGGGTGGTGTCCGACTCCATTCTGCTGAGTCACGCTTTCTGTGCCTGAGTTGCCTTTCCTGTGCCCTGCAGCCTCAACACTGTCTACCCTGTCTCCTGGTTTCAGTCCCTCTGCCTCAGATCTCCTCTCTTCTCCCTCCCCTCACACACACACAGGCACCTTCTCACTGGGGAAGAGAGATGCCCTGGGAGAGGCCCTGACCTAGGTCAGGTGGGGCTAACCTACCTACTGCGATATGCAGAAAACACATGGGCTGGTCCTGCCACCCTGGGCCTCACCCCAAACCATGCAGCATCTGAGCCGGCTAAAGGACTTCAGCTTCCGCTTCCTCTTCGGAATCTACAAGCAGGCAGAGAAGGCCCGGCTTCAAGGGGGTGAGTGACATGTCACTCCCCTCCTCAGGACCCTACAGCATTAAAAATCTGCCATTGGGGGCTTCTCATACACTTAACTTCTCCACCTGAAATATCGCTGTTCTTTTTTTTTTTTTTTTTTTTTTTTTTGTATGTGGGTAGTTCCCTGGCTGGGAATCGAACCCAGGCCGCAGCATTGACAGCACCAGTGCCGAAGCCTTTAGCCACTACACCACCAGGGAACTCCTCGCTGCTCTTTCAAAACCACATTCCCCCTAGTATCATGTTAGTCGTCGAGGTCTCCAATACTCCAAATGCTTAGCATGTTTGTCACTATAGGAACAACCACAATCAGGTTTGCATGCTTCTTTTCTGCCATTCATATTCTTAAGTTTCATCCTTATCAGAAGACCATTCCCCCTTAAATGAATACCTGTCTCTAGAGAAACACTGGGGGCCACTTTGAAAAAAGGCTGAGAGTAATACACATGCCAGTTTCCTGACTTGAGCACCCACGGCAGTGCTGGCTGTCAGAACTTTCTGACATCTCAGTAGTTTTTAGAGGCTGCATATGGCAGAGTTCCCATGGCCTGAAGCCACCATCCTGTGTGTTCTCAAGCAATCCTAAGTTTATATTTTTCCAAACTGGAAGAGTTCTTCAAACATGGGCAGATCATAGTAGCTCATTTATAAATGGCCAGGTTACTACATCCATGTTGAAATACAATGTTTTATCTTGCTTCCCTCTGTAAATTTTTTGAACATTGTTAGAGAGCAAGGCATGCTGTATAGTTCCTGTGTGGTTCCCATGCACCTTGAGAGTTCTCTGTGATGGTGATCAGACCCAGGACTAGCAGAGAGTGTGAGGACCACAGATAGGTCTGATCAGAAGACAGTGACGGCTGTGGCCAGACACTGGGACTTTTCTCCTTCAGGAGTCCTGTTGGCTCAGATACGGAAGAACCTGACCCTGATGGCAACCTCCTCTCAACTCCCCAAGCTGCTGGTTTACTCTGCGGTAAGCTCCCACAGTCCCCAGCATGCTATCATCAAGCAGGAAGCTGGATTTCCTCTCTATTCAGTATGTGCAGGAGCAGTGCTAATGGGGAGACCCTCTCCCTTACAGCATGATACCACCTTAGTCGCTCTGCAGATGGCATTGTATGTCTACAATGGTGAACAAGCTCCCTATGCCTCCTGTCACATATTTGAACTGTACCAGGAAGATAGTGGGTGAGTGGAGCTACCAGTCTGCCCTCTGCAGGGGCATTCACATGTGGCTGTGGGCAGTGCAAGGACTCCATTACAGGCCTGGTGAATAGCTTCCATCTTGTCTCCTATCAACTCTCAGGAATTTCTCAGTGGAGATGTACTTTCGGAATGAGAGTAACAAGGCCCCCTGGCCACTGAGCCTGCCTGGCTGCCCTCACCGCTGCCCACTACAGGACTTCCTTCGCCTCACAGAGCATGTCGTGCCCAAGGATTGGCAGCAGGAATGCCAGCTGGCAAGTGGTCCTGCAGACACAGGTGAGCTGCTGCCTGCCTCTGCTAGTCATGTCCCAGAACAACTTGAAATTCACATCCACAAGTCTCGAGACAACTGTCATGCTTCCAGCCATCTTACTGCATTTCCCTAGACAGTACACTTCCCCACCCTGAAACTATTTTTCACCTTCTCCCTGCTCCTCGCACTCAGGTGATGCCCTCACTTCTTATATCACTGAGAAAATAAAAGCCATTCTCCCACCACATCTTCCAACTTACTTGCTGGTGCAAGTTGCTACGTACGGGCCAACCTCTCCACTTATACTCTGGGCCTGTCTTCTCACCTCTGCAGGGATCTCTGATGTCTTGGTGTTTACTGATCAGTCTCATTTCAAAAGCCCAACCAAAATCCCTCAGGCCCCATCTTTCTCCAGCTACCACTGCGTTTCTGTTCCGTTAGAGCACGTCCCTCAGTGAGTTGCCTAGACTCTGGTTTTGCTTCCTCACTGCCCATTTTCTCAGGCTTACACTTCACAGTCTTGTGTCACTTTCCACTCCATTGAAGCCACTTTTGTTAAGGACCAGTGACTTCCTCTTACCAAAGCCAATGACTAGTTCTTAGCTTCTCTCACCTCTCAGCATTCTATAAAATCAATCAGTTTTTCCTTAAACACTTGGCACCTCTGGTTTTTGTCCTAACTTACAGGCAACTTCCTTACTGGCTTCTCTTCTCTAAAAAAACTGGATGGCCCAGGGCTCATCCTGGCTTTCTATGCCTGAGACCACCCCCAAGGTGCTCTCATCCAACCTCTTGCTAAATTGTCTTTATGGCTTACAGATTTGAGACCTCTTCTCTGAGCTAGGCTATTAACATATCCAGCCAGCTGCTGACTTGAGGTCCCTACATGGATGTGACATCTGAGTTGATGTCTGAAACCAAACCTCCAAACGTGCTCTTCCTCCAGGCTTCCCCATCTTAGCAAATGTCACATTAGTCACCTGTTTGCATAGTATAATCCTAGGCATTATCTGAAATACCCTTTCTTGGACCCCACAACCAATCCTACAGATCCCGTCATCTCAGCCTTTAAAAGACATGCTCTTGCTCCCTCATCCAAAGTGCATCATCTCTTGGAGTCCCCTGGTGGTGTAGTGGCTTAAGGCTTCGGCGCTGGCACTGTCAATGCTGCGGCCTAGGTTCGATTCCCAGCCAGGGAACTACCCACATACCCCCCAAAATAAAATAAAATAAAATAAAATAAAAACAAAAAAAAAACAAAGTGCATCATCTCTTGCCTAAACTACTGATAAGCTTCCTAATGTTCTGATTCCTTTCTTGTCTCTACCAATCTCTCAGAATGGCAGTTAATTTCGTAAAAATGTAGATCAGTTCTTATCACTACCCTTCTCAGAATCCTCCAGTGATTTACTATCACATTTGGAGTAAAATCCAAGTTCTTTACCATGGCCTTTCAGGCCCTACTTGGCCTGGTCCTCTGCTCTCATCTCCTACTTGCCCTCACTTACTTTGCTTTAGTGATATTGTCTTGATGATCCTAGTACATGCCAAACTATTTCCACATTAGGCACTTACTTCCTGTCCACTCTTCACCCCTTCCCTGCCACAGGACACTGCCTTCCCAGATCTTTATGTCTCACTAAGTGACTTCAGGTCTTTGTTCAAATTATCCTCAGTGATGCATTCCCTGACTGACCTACTTTTCCATCCTTTCTCCCTTATTTTGCTTAACTTTATGGCATTTGTCACTAACCATGGCTGTCCCCATTGTAAGAACGGCACCTGGCATGTGGGTAGGCACTCAAATATTTGTTAAATGAACGCTGACATGCCCTTTTTCTCACCATCCCTGTGCCCAGAGGTGATCGTGGCCTTGGCTGTTTGTGGCTCCATCCTCTTCCTTCTCATAGTGCTGCTACTCACCGTCCTCTTCCGGATGCAGGCTCAGCCTCCTGGCTACCACCACGTTGCAGATGGGGAGGATCACGCCTGACAACCACTCAGCCCCCTTCCCTCTGCCTCCTAGGGGAGGTGGGCTTGGCTCTTACTCTTGACTGTTGCTGCTTCCCAGCCCATGGACAGGAGACCCTGGGTTGGGCCTCTCTCTGATTATCCCAACCTAGATGAACAAGTGGGGCTCATTGGGCCCCTGGCACTCAATATTCATGTGCCTGATATTTACCAGGTACTGTGTTGGACACTTGCTCTCTCCAAACAGGATTTGCCTCCTCCATGCTTCCTAAGGACCTGACATGTAGACGAGTATGCAAGTTTCACTCGGGACCTGGGATAAAAAAAACCTGAAAGAGTTGATGCTTGATCTGTCATGGGCCCTCCTCTCCCCCCATTAAGCCTGCTCTCTCTCTTCCAGCCGGACTCTTAGGCAAATGGCTCAGAGAACACAGTCTTGTCTCTCAGTGCTTATTTTAGTGGAAAAAATTGCACAACATTGGGGGTACAAACATTGGCTACCAAGGAACTGGATCACTAATACCAGCCAGTCACGTTTTCCTTTGTCCAGCTGAAGCCACCATTAGAGTCAGAAATGATGCCTCGGGCACTGTGGTCACCCCTGCAGCCTGAGCAGGTCGGAAGGGTGTCTGTGCTTGGAAGGGTATGGGGGGAGGTAGGGGAAGAGGGAACTCTGGTATAGTCATGAAGTTACTTAACATCCCTCTCAGCTGGGCTGGAATGTGAGGGAAATGCAGGTTGTAAGCTAGAGAGCTGTTGACTATAGCCCAGAATAGGACTGAGGCAGCTTGAAAAAAAATGAAACTTTTAGACTCTTAAGCTGTTTCTGTGCCTTTTTTTCATTTTGGGGACCCAAGGAACCCTTTAACCAGGTCAGTTCTGGAAAATCCACTCCGAAGTTCAGTTGAGTATGTATTTATTGGCCAAATTAATAGTGAGCACAAATAAAAAAACCACGTGATCACTCTGTCACCACATGTCAGAGAGGAGAAAAGTACCTTGGCTCCAGGAGAAGCTTGGCTCCAAGATAGATTTATCAGGGACCCTTGGGGCAGCCAAGTCGCCAACTCTAGAGAAGTTTCCGGGGCTAAGTCCAGAGCAATAACATGTCCCAGCCCCACAGCATCCCATACCACAGTGTTCCTGCTCCAACCCTAAGACTTGGGTACCTTTGGCCCTTTAACACATAGCCACCTCGTCTGCAGGACTTGTTCTCATGCGGCTCCAAGCCCTTGTTTGGCACACAGCTTCATTTTATCTTTCATTTCTGCATCCCAGCTTCCTCCTGGCTCCAAATAAGAACGTGATAACCTAGGAGGAGTGAGACCAGTCTTTCACTTTCCATTATCAGTCTCAAAGCTTGGGGCTGGCCCAGGGAACCTAGAACTTGGTAGAGAAATACCAGGAAGCCAGGCACTGCCATGACCAAGACAGATCAAGAAGGGTGGAGGGCCTAGGCCAAAGAGACCACTGTTTCCTGGTTATCTTCTTCACTGACTGCTACCCTGGGGTCAATGTGGCATGGCTAAGCTGAGGATAGCCTGCACTGAACCTTGGAGAGTAGGTTGGGCTCAATGAATCTAAGATATAACCTACTTCACTCACCCATCACAGAGGCCAGCGTGTCCCCCATAGGATTGAACTCATTGAGCTGCAGAGACAAGGGGATAAGCATTAGGAAGGGGTGAAAGTGTTGGGAAAAGGGCACATGAGTAATTTCTAGTCACTTTTGGTCAATGACAAAGTAGGGTGAATTCCTGCCGCCTCCCATCATCATTTGTGGGCCCAAATCTCACCGAAATAATACCAGAAGATTCTGGGTCATAGAGTTGTTGCATCAACTTCCCTGAGCTTCCATCAAACACGTCGATTGTCCTTAATTCATAGGGGGTACAACTTTTGAAATTAGGATCTGGGTACCGGCCCACCACAATGAGGTTGTACCGGGGATGCCAGGCTGCCTAGGAGACAAGAGGCTAGTCACGGGAGTCAATGCAGAACACTTAAGAGGGACGTCCAAAGTCGTCTTTGCCACTAACAATGGTAAACACAGTTGCCAATAATTAATAATGGAGATGAGATCTACATGAAACTAAAAGAATGGTTTTCAATTGTGTGTACATCTATAATTGCAAATTTTACATCCCCAGCTAGCTTCCCTGGCCCTTAGGATACCTTCAGTCCCTCTCTCTCTTGCATTTCCTGAGTTCATACCAACTGACAAATGTTTTAACATCTGCCTGACCCAGACACTAACCCAAGAGGTAGCCTACCACAAAGAAAAAGCCTCTGGTAACAAAAACCACATCGGACTTAAGTTCTCAAGTCACCGCACCACTGTCCCTTCCGTCAGCGTGAATCTGGAAGTTAAGTGGAAAATGGCTCGTGGCTGAGAAGGAGAGGAAACTTGTTCCCCTAGGTCTCCCCACTCAAACCTGACACGTACTAGAATGACAGATTGGATGGGATTTTTCTAAGAAACTTCTCAAGGAAGTTTTGAAGGAGGAAGGATGGTAAGCAGGAAGAAGGGTACATGCAATGGCTTGGAAATAAGTCACAAGTCACACCTGGGAAGCTGTACGTCGGCTTGGCTGGATATGAAGTAAGAGAGAAATGGGAACATCATCTGGTGAAGGACCTTCATGTTGTAATATTAAGAGCTTGGATTTGATCTGGGGTACATGGGGGGCCCTAATACTAAATCATCACTGTTTGCTGAGCACTCACCAGGCACTATGCATGGAGCCATGGGCTCTTAAGTATGCTGATTCAGCCTCACAACAACCCTCTCAGAAGCTATTATTGCCTTTTTATAGATGAGGAAACTGAGATCCAAAATTTAAGTGTGTGCCTGCCTGAAGCTGGTGCCCCCCACCACGAAGCCTGCAGGTTTGAAGTGGGGCTGTGGTTCTAGAAAAGAATATAAACTAGTAGAGCAGAAGTGGCAGAGTTTACACTTCTTAGGGGCTTGGGTAGAAGGAAGTCACGGGATTTGAAGATTGTAAGCCTTGGGGACTGAGGCTAGAGAGGTATTAACAAGAAGGTGGCTAAGTTCAGCTTATGGATCAACTGGAACTGAGGGCAGAACAGAGGGGTCAGGATCTTAGAAATGCCCACAGAGAGGACATCAGGGCTGGGCTGAGACAAGCTCAGGAAAATCGGTTGGCAGTGAGACAAAGAAAAGCCAGCAAAATGGAATTGCAGAAGTGAGACAAAAGGAGCAGAGAGAATCAGGGATAAGACTGCTTTATGTCAGAGTAGGAAGAGTTCTGGGATTAAAGAGTTCTGTATCTGCTCTCTCTCCACCTCAGGCAGACCTGATCTGTCCCTGATCACGGCTCTTTACTCCACCACTTACCTTGATGGGCGTCAGGTGCTGGAAGTGGCGGTGAGGGTGTGGGATCAGGTTTGGGGGGCAGTCCCACTGGGAGGCAGAGTAAACCCGGATCTCGCTCTTCTGGTCGGTGGTCAGCAGCTGGGCTCCATCAGGACTGAAATGAGCTGGCAAGTGAAAAGCCCCTGAACTAAAGGAACCATGGGCCCCCTGATGCCCTGGCCTTTGCAGACCTCTCTTGCAAGGGCACCTTCGCTCCCACTCCTCTATAAACAGGGGTGGAAGGGAGGAGGTAAATCTGGGCTGTGAACAAAAACATCCTAGAAACTTAGCAGCTGATGAAGGCAGCTAGACTCAGAAAGGTTCTAAGACATCAGCTTGGCCAGTGCTATTGGGGATAAAAATTTGACCTAGCAGCTTCTAAACTGAGGGAAAACCCCAGAAGCAGTGGGGTGGGGCAGGTCTGTAGGATGAGGTCTGGTATGTCACACCTGAGTTGACGGGATGCCTGTGTGGCAGCAAGTAGAGGAAGCTGGATTTCCCTTTAACCTGGCGCAGGTCCCAGATTTTCACTGTTTGATCTACGGAGGCTGTGGCCAGTAACCAATCACAGCATGGGTTCAGAGCCACATGGGTCACTTTCTTTTTGTGCATTCTTAGATTCCAAAGCTGCAGAGAAGATCTTGGTTCAGGTGGGGGCAGAGAACTGAGGCTGGGGGTAAGGGAGGAAGAGGGAGGACCAGGATCTTGAGAACGCACCTCCCTGCCGTCCATGTTCAGCAGAATCACGTGCCCTACGTTGTCTCCTGTGACCACCACTCGGCTGTTGGCAGACACATCCAGGCTGCAAAACCAGAAGCTGGAGGAAGAGATGGTGCTGTAAGATGCTTGGGGACAGAGGCAAAGTCCATTTATTCACTGCTGTAGCTCCAGTGTCTAACACATGAATGAATGAATAACTATCTTTTCATACACTGCCAGTAAAGAATACTCGGACTTGTCTGCCACTGAGACAGAGGGTATGGGGATGATGGGACTCATAAATTTGTCCAGTTACTGCAGGGCCCAGGATCCTCAGCCAGAACGAGTCCCTGAAGCAGCCAGATCTCCGAGCCATAAGGCAAGTCCCCAGGCTAGCTTGCCCCAAAGCCCGGGTTCTGAGGAAGACTCCTTTATGGCTATCTCTCTTCACACTCCACCCATTGAGCCAAAAGTGATGACAGGCCAAACAGGGACTGCCCAGCTCTGTTCCTTAGAGCTGGCTAGAAAGGAACTTCTGCCCCCTTCTGAGCATTTAGGGAAAGAAGCACACACAGCCCAGAAGCTGTCTTGCTCTTTAGTCCCTCGGACTCTTTGAGGAAGAAGAGGATGTGGAGGGAGGTGCTTCAGGAATCCCAATACTCAGCCAGGAGAGCTCACGTTCACATTTTTTCCTCTCAAATCCTCCAACCCTTGCTACGCTGTGTTTTGCATCCCCTACAAATATCTCTCAGAGGGAGGGTTTCTTATAGAAGAGAAACTTCGAGTTGAGTCTATCCCGTCAACTGTCTTAATAGCTCACGTATTCATACCCGTGTCGGGCAGCCCAGGATAATATCCAGTGCTGGTTAGACCCCCACATCCTCAGTTCTTAGGGAGCAGGGTCATGTCTCTGGCTAGAAATCAAAGTGACAAGCATTTTTAGTTTCTGCAGCCACTTGCTCTTGAGGTGTCCAAAGTGCTTAAGTGGACATGATTCTATCCATTTAAGCTTCCATCATGGAACTGGTCGGGTCATTACACCCCAGTGAATGTAGGGAATGAAATCTTAAATTCTTGGTTCCTGCTCCTGGCTTTAAGTGGCTTTCTAGGCCAACACCATCTTGTCTTGTCTAGTGAGAACCAAGGTCTTATCTAATGTAGGAATGACTTAGAGTAGAGTCGAGGCTCTAGCACCCTTCTCCAAAGCAGTCACCCACCTGCACCAGAGTGAGAGCAGCTAAAGAAAGAGTCTGAGAAAGAAAGGGAAGGGTGGAAAGTGGCTGACACCTTTCCTTACTTTCCAAGTCTGAGTAAAAGAAATGGGATGGGGATACTCTTGCCAGAACTACACTAAGAGCCTAGAAGCCCTTCCATTACTAGTTTAACTACTCACTTGCAGGTGCCATAGTTGGTATAAACTTGGAGGGTGTTGCCTTTAAAGTCTTGCAGCTTAGTTGTTCCCTCCATTGAGGAGGTGAAAAACTGGTTGGTATTGAGAGGGTTAAACTTCAGCCCAGTGATGCTCCCTCCAGCTCCAATCTAACACAAGGGAGAGAAAAGCCAGTGAGTGATGATGGCCCAGGAAGAGGAGGGGACCTGGGTGTACATACTCTGCCCAAGAGAAGTGCCAGTGTGGCTGCACCTGGGGCCAGGCTAGGTTATGTGCCTAGACACTAGGATGCTCTCCACAGTACTCTTTATTTGTTGAAGTTTTATTTTTATTTTTTTTAATTAACATACAGTAAGTTTGATTGTTTTTGGTTTACAGTTGTATGAATTTTAAGCTCATCAAATTGTATACTTTAAGTATCTGTAGTTTATCATATATCAATTATATATATCAATGTCATATAATATATATCAATAAAGATTTAACAAAAAACAAACAATTGACTATGAAGCAAATATAATAATGTATTGTAGGGTTTATAACATATAGATGTAAAATGAAGGACAAGGAGAAAAGGGAGAAAACAAAAGTCAATATAACTGGTAAGATTCTTACAATACATGTGAAGTGGTATAATATTATTTGAGGGAGTTCCCTGATGGTGTAGTGGCTTAAGGCTTCGACGCTGGCGCTGTCAGCGCTGCGGCCTGGGTTCGATTCCCAGTCAGGGAGCTACCCACATACCAAAAAGCAAAAAAAAAAAAAAAAAAAAAATTATTATTTGAAAGTTCACTGATGAGTTAGAGCTGAAACCCAGGAGCAACCACTAAAAGAGAGAAAAGACAAGGGAAGAGAAATATAACTAATAATCCAATAGTGGAGATCATTAAAAAGTACTCAACCAAAAAGAAGTGAAGAAAAAAGGAAAATGGAACAAAGAGATGGGACAAATAGAAAGAAATAATAAGATGATAGATTTTTCCCAGCTAAGGAACTAGCACCGCCACTCCCCCCCTCCCCTGGCAAAAAAAAGATGATAGATTTAAACCCAATTATATTAATAATCAATTAAATGGAAATGGTCAAATGCTCCAATTAAAAGCCAGTGATTGTCAGGTAGGATTTTTAAAAAATGCTGTCTAAAGAAAATCTATTTTATGTACAAATACACAAATAGGTTAAAAATAAATGGAAAAACATATGCCATGCAAATATTAATCATAAAAAAGCTAGAGTGGGGAGTTCCCTGATGGTGTAGTGGCTTAAGGCTTCAGCGTTGGCGCTGTCAGCGCTGCGGCCTGGGTTCGATTCCCAGTCAGGGAGCTACCCACATACCAAAAAAAAAGCAAAAAAAACAAAAACAAACAAACAAACAAAAAAAAGCAAGAGTGGCTATATTAATATCAAAGACAATTTCAGAACAAGAAATATTACTGGGGATAAAAGGAGCCATCTCAGAATGACAAAGGGGGTCAGTTCATCAAAAGGACATAATTCTAAATGTGCAAGACCTAATAAAAGTTTCCAAATGCTTGAAGCAAAAACTAAAGGAAAACAGGGCCACAATTTTATAGTTGGAGATTCTAATATTCCTCTCACAAAAATGGATAAAAGATGAAAAATCAATAAGGCTACAGAACATTTGAACAACACTATCAACCAACTTAACCTTACTGATATTTAGAGAATAATTCACCCCAAAGCAGCAGAATATACATTCTTTTCAAATGCACATGGGAACATCCACTAAGAAAGTCCATATGCTGGGCCATAAAACAAGTTTAAAATGTAAAACGACTGGAATCATATAAAATCTTTTCTGTTCACAACAGAATAGAACTAGAAGTCTGTAACAGAGATATTTCAACAATCCCCAAATATTTCAAAATTAAACAACATACTTCAGAATAACCCACAGATTAAAGAAGAAATCATAAAGAATTTGGGAAATAATTTGAAATGAATAAAAACAAAAACAAAAAAATCTGTGATATGCTGTTAAAGAGATACTTAGAGGGAAACAGAAAAACAATAGAGAAAATAAGTAAGACTAAAGTTGATAAGCAAGACTGATCAGGAAAAACAAAGAGAAGACACAAATTACTAATATCAAGAATGTGAGGGGGAACATCACTACAGATCCTATATACATTAAAAAAGATAATATGGGAATGCTATGAACAATTTTATACCACTATATTCAACAACTTAGAGAAAATGGACAAATTACTTGAAAGATAAACTACAAAGAAATATATAGCCTAAATGGCCCTCCATCTATTAAAGAAATTGACTTGATAGTTAAAGACCTTCCAACAAAGAAAACTCCAGGCCCAGATGGCTTGGCTAGTGAATCCTACAAAAAAATTTCAAGAAGAAATAGTACCAATTCTACACAAATTATTCTAGAAAATACAAGAAGAGGAAACATTTGCCAACTCTTTTATTGAGATCTGCATTATCCTGATACCATTATCAAAGGCATTTAAAGAAAAAGGAAATTATAAGATATTTTTAAGTGATCATCATCCGGTATGATATGATCAAGCTAGACTATCTAATGTGATAAGGAATATACAGCAGATTTTAGGAGAGACTATGTAATAATTTAAGTAGAAGTACAGGTATGTGTAATATATATATACACACACAGAGATGTACAAAATGGGTATTTCAGGTAGCATTTACTTGATTCTTTATACGTTTCCCTATATTGGTTTGAATTTCTTATGACGACCAGGGATCATTTTAATAATGACAATAAATTGTCATATTCATTTTGCCAAGGGTCTGAAAGATGTAAAGATCAGAGTCTAGGTCAGATGACTAAAGAAGTGACAAAACGAGGCAGTGCTACTCCCTCAGTCATTGGTCTCAAATCAACTTTCTACTGTGAGTATCTGGGAGTAAAATCAGACAGTTCTTCAGAACACCATACTCTTCTTCTGCTCCCGCCAAGCTCCCTGCTAGCCTCAAGGTCAAACACCCAGATCCATCTCCACAACAGTGGGAGGAAACCTCATTTAAATGTACATTATAATAAAGGGTGATGTAAACGAAAAGCAGCCTCAGTCTGGCAGAAGTTCAAAGCAGCTGTCATTCCCTTTTTGGTTGGGAAGCTCTTCCCCTAGGAGACCCTGAAGCTACTTTTTAATTTTCTCTATTCTCAGGTCCTGGATTCCTAGAGAAAAAAATTTTTTTTCTTCCTGTCTTGAGCTTTGGTTCTGACTTCAATTTAAAGCTATCCCTTTTGGTCCTTTCTCCCCAGCTGGACAGGAAGCCCACTGAGCTGTTCGTAGCACTCCACTGGTTGCTTTGCTTTTGGCTTCAGGCACTTGTTTTCTTCAACACTCAGTTCATACCTTGAATCCTAATCTCCCAAGTCTGTCTAAATCTGGCCTTTTTCTGATGAGTTGATCTTGTAACCCTCACTCAAAGAGAACTCATCCTGGGTTCACTCCTGGCCTCTTCTATCTTTAAACCAGAGACAAAAACAGTGAGCTGAAGTGGAGTGCAGTTCACAGATGTGTTTTGTTTAGCCACACGAGCATGGTTAATTTTATTTAGTAAGTACCTGACATGAAAATCAAGATATCTGAAACTGAAACCCTTGTGCACTGTTGGTGGGAATGTAAAATGGTATGGCAGTTCCTCCAAAAATTAAAAATAGAATTACCAAATGACCCAGCAATTCCACTTCTGGGTATATACCCCCCAAAACTGACAGGACTCAGAGATATCTGTAGACCTGTGTTCATAGTTGCGTTATTCACAATAACTAAAAGGTAGGAGCAACCCTAGTGTCCATTGACAGGTGAATGGATAAGCAAAATGTGGCAAATACATACAGTAGAGTATTATTCAGCCTGGAAAAAGAAGGAAATTCTGAGACATGCTATAACAGGGATGAACCTTGAAGGCATTATACTAAGTGAAATAAGACAGTCACAAAAGAATAGATATTGTATGAGACTACTTATATGAAATACTTAAAACAGTCAAACTCATAGCAAGTAGAATGGTGGTTGCCAGGGGCTGGGGGGGGTACGGGGGAATGGGGGTTAGTATTTAATGGGTATAGTTTCAGATTTGCAAGATGAAAAAGTTCTGGAGATTGGTTACACAAGAAAGTGAATGCACTGTGCATTTAAAAATGGTCAAAATGGCAAATGACATTACATGTATTTCATCACAATTTTTAAAAATCACATTTCATGTAATAAATCAGGATTTAAAGCCTCATTTTGATAAAAAAAAAAAAAAAAGCAAAAACAAATACAGATCTGATAACCATGGGACCTAGATTCTTGCATGTCAACCATCTCCAGTTTATCACTGACCCTACCACCTTACATCGTCCTTTATCTGTCTGGCTTTTTTTGTTTGTTTGTTTGGCTTCTTTAGGCATGTGAGTTTGTGGTTCCTGCTCTAAACCCAGAGCATCATAATATAGCCCCCCAATGGCAATGCCCAGCTGGGCAAGCTAACCGTCTTCTCTTTGGTGGAAGGACCAACATCCTCACTCTGGTGACTGATGATACACACTAGTAGGATTAAGACCATCTCATTCTGCCTTTCCTCATTTCCTCTCCATTTATCTAAATATTCCTTATTGCTCATTCATCCATGAAGCCTTCTCTATTGACTCTAATTTCCAAGAGGTTCTTTCTTCTCTCATATTTTGCAGCATTTAGCATCTGCAGTACTAGTTATTGTGTATGTATACACCCCATCTATCCATTTACACTTCAAGCCCCTCATTCATTCAACAAATACAAAGCAGTTACTCTAGGCCAAACATTATTCTAGGCACTGGGGATACGTACAGTGGAATACCAGAAAAACAAGGACCCTGCCATCATGCAGCTTACCTTCAAGAGGGCTAAAGAGGTACATAAGTAAAATACTGCAAAATATTGAGAAACATTGTGGGAGGTAAGTGAAGCAGGGTAATGAGATAAGGACTGATTGGGTGGGGTGGAGGCTACTTTAGACAGAGTGGTCAGTGAGAGCTCTTTGTAGAAGTGTATTGAGGGAGACCTGAATAATAAGAGGGAGCCAGCCATGAGATGACCATGGGAAGGAGCACTCCAGCCAAAGGGAACCAGTTCAAAGACCCAGTTTCAGGGATAGAAATATTCAGTGTGGCTAAAGCATAGGAAGCGAGGAAATACAACAGTACAAGAGGAGGTCAGGAGTTATAAAGGGGCTTAGATTCTGTTCCATGTGGTGACTTACTAGAGGGTGATCAGTATTTTCTACCTTCTAATATTTTAAGGGCAACTACTCAATAAAGATGTAATGAGTATCATCACCCTTTACTTGCTTAAAAATACCCACAGTTACTTTTGATCCCAATCATCTTCTTTTTAGTGGATGACTTGTCATTCCTTCAGCACGTCTTCCGCACAATTATCTGGCACAGGGAACTGCTCACCCCTTTAATGAAGGTAGGTTTGTCCTTTATGCCAAAGTTCCAGAGTAGGATATCTCCCCCTTTGGAACCCACGGCCACTGTGCTGGGGTGAGCTGGGTGCCATGCCAAGGATGTGGCCCTTCTATCAAAGGGGGCAGCCTTTTGGAATATCTGGTAAGAAGCCAGAGAGTCCACAAAGGATTGCTGGAGACCCTGACACAGAAAGGAAAGAATTAAGATGAATTAAAACCCAAGTCCTAGGTAAAATGTCAATCTCTGCCTCCTCCATAGCTGAGCCCTAGGGCCAAGTCCTCCCACTAACTGCCTGGCTCTGTGCATAAATTGTATTTGCAGCATACAAGGGCTGTCCAGAAACAAATCCAGCCATAAATGCCTCTATTTTTCATATTATGTGGCTGGATATTTTCCAGTCAGACTTTGTATGTATATGAATTAATCTTGGAGAGCAAGAGGGCAGCATGCATTTCATTTGGAACTTTTACAACATAAGACTTCTACCTGGCTGAGAGCACCAGTAGGCCAGTCACCAAGGTGGAGTGATCTGACCACTCTGACAACCCGCTGAACCAATCCAGCATCTAATTTTGGAGCATCCAGTTGTAAAAAGGCATCATGCAAACCCTTGAGCACTTCAGCCAGGAAAATGCCTCACCTGCTGTAGTGATGGCCAAGCGGCTTTGCCCAGCTTATGGTGATGAAGAGCCCTGACGATGTTTCTGCTTGGTGCGGGGCCGGCCAACCCTGCCCAAAGGCAGCCTGAGTCAAATCTTCTGCTACAACCTGCCAAGTAGAACACAGATTTTCCTCTCTGATCTCACTCAAGAAAGGCTTTTCTGCCAAAATCTCGGAAAGAAAGCCGTGTTTCCTTCGGCATAGCCAATCTCTCTCATCATCTCCTAAGGCTTTTTCCATGGTCTGCTCAGTCTCACCCAGCACAAGAAATATATAGTGAGTAGGCGATTCAGCCCCATCCCTAAAACAGTAATTCTTAAGTGAAACTAAACATGATCCTTGCCGAATTCCTGAAATACTCAAGAATAAAGTATATGCAGAGCTTGTCCCAGTTTGGGTTGGAAAACTTGTGATAAGGTTGGGTGACAATTTTAAAATCATATATAATGCACAGTAAGATTTTAAGATAGCATAGAAGTTGGGGAAAGTGTCTTTAAATCCTACAGTAAAATAATGTAGAGGTGACCAGTTGTTAGCCCCAAGTCCAATCTGTTCCGAAGACCAGCAGGACCCAGGGCATCTGGCGTGGCTCTAAATTAACTGGACTACTTTTGGGGAGGGAGAGTCACTAAGACTAGGACTAAAGTAACTCTGGATTACCAAGATGTGTTTGAGGATCTGATCTTTATGAATCTGGCCTTTTTCGTGAACAAAACACACTTCAACAACCCCCTGCGCCAGTCTTTTGAGTTTCCGACACTCCTCATAGCCTCAGGTTCAATCCTCGATAAACCTGAATGTGTTTTCTAAGGAAGGAAATTGAGGGCACCCACAGCTGAGAAACTAAGGGCATACAGCTAATAAACTAAGGACATACAGCTAATAACCGTGACTATCGAAATTCCGCACACACACCACCAGGTAAGGTAGATTATTTTAAGTGGTCCTCAGTGTGTAAAAACCCTGGTACAAACAAGGAATTTGAAAAATCTGTTGTGTCTGGTGTTAAGAGAGCTCATCCGCCTCTCCAGTCACCTGAGGGAGGTTAAGCCCAAGCTCTACGGAGTCTAAAGCCCTGCAGACAAACTGCGCATCTGAAACCTGGAAGAACCTCGGGAACCTAGAAGCACCCATCCCCCACTCCGGCCTCCTGCGTGAGAACCCCAAATGGCGGAATTATTAAAGCAGCAGGCGCAGGCAGTACCAGGGCCCTTCACACAGAGCTTCTTGGCCTCGGGCTCCAGCTCCCGGGGGCTTCTGCTCCTCCTGCTCCTGGGGCGCAAAACCACCTCAGGGGTCTTCCGGATTTCTGGGCGTTTTCTGGGAGCCATCCCGTCGTCCGTGCGAAGGGATTCTATACCCTATGCCGAGATTATAGGGGGAAGGTTGAGACGTCTCTGGGGAGAAAAAAGGCGGGGACCAGGGAACGGGTCCAACTTCCCGCCAAACAAGCCAACTTCCCGCCAAACAGGCTCCAGGTTTCCAAAGTAGCTCTGGTTCCGGCACCGCCCCTCCCGAAGAGGCTCCGCCTTTCTCGAGAAGGCGGGGGCGCGCGCGGAGACATGGGAAGTGTGTGAAGGGTGGGGTTCTTGGGTTCCCTAGAGAAGCAGGGTAGCGCCTACGCGTTGGCCCTGAGCCCGCCTAAAGTCAGCTGACCTGCCAGAAACAAAGATGGCAGCCAGCGCTAGGCCACCCAACTTGAAGCCTCTTCAGATGCGGCGTTGCCAGACTTCATAGAGTCCACTGGAGGCCTGTTACCAATCAAGACTTCGGCTCCGCCTTCTCTGCCTTTTAATTGGTGATCACGCCCGTTTGGGCTTTGGGATTGGCTGATCCCTACAGTTCGTGGGAGGTGGCTTTGTAGAAAGCTAGCTAGTTTCCTGCGGTGGAAACCGAGTTTTTGCCGCCTGTGACCTTTGTGGATGGTGTCGAGTACTTCTATCTCTTTAAAGCTTAGTGGAATCTCAGCTTCTCTGTGGGGAGTGATTAAACTCACATCTTTTAATTAAGGTTTTCCCCAAACTGCTGATTGTCCGCCTAGGGAGTACCTCAGGGCATTGATGTCCTGGAGGACGTGCGGGGTAACCGGGCGTAAAGGTCTTGTGCCCTAACTTCTGCCAAACGCCAAGGCAGTGAACCTCAGAGGTGAGACTGGGCTGTCCCACTGGGCCCACTGGAGTCAGGTCGGATGCACCCCATTTTCTGCGACGAGCCAGGCAGGAGGTGGGGTTGGTCGGGGACTGCTGGGCTTTTTCTTCCACCCGCTAAACCCGGTGCCAGGAGCTATGAAGATGCATTAACAGTAAAGCCTGCACTCAAGGACAGGTAAGGATGAAAGACATTTCAAAACATAACTCTTAGGATGAAGTGAATGCTGCAGAAGAAAAATTCGAAAATACTTTTTTGATGGGAAGATCAGCTCAGAATGTTAATAAATGGCATCCACCAGGAGGGCAGGCTGGTGACTTCTCTGCTGTCTGGTAACTGTTTTCAAAGCTGTGTTAACAAAAGCTGGCCCCCTTCATTCAGACCCGCGGCTAGTTTGATCTCAGCGGGAACTCATTTCTTGGGGATACTGAAGTATAAGAAATGCCCCTAAAAGCTGTACAACCTACTGAGAAGAAAAAATAATGTGAAATAAGTCAATTAACAATAGAACGCAGTTGAGTACTAAACCATGGCATGACAAACAATACTTTTAGATGCATTGAGAAAAGATAATCGAATGGAGAAAGAAATATGTAGGAAAGCCTCACAGGGAAATTGGAATTTCATGGAGTTGGCTAGGGGAAGAAGAAGAGCATCCCAGTCAGAGTTAACAGCTTGATAAAAGTTAGGAAAGGGTGTGGGTTATGAGAAATAGAAACGCAGTCCCTGGCACCTGGGAGCTGCCCTGGAGTACTATTTATTAGGCAGGCCTTGGTGTTCTGTCAGAATAAACAATTTCACAAAACAAGACAAGGCCACTCTGTGACCATGATAGATCAACACAAAAACATGATCACTCATGTCTGAACACAGGCAAAAGTATGAACATTGTTCAAACCATAAAAATGACCAAACATGATTTTAGCTAAAGTGAATGATCGTCGCTTCTTTGCCAACCACAGCTTTAATTTTGCTTCATTCCTCCCACCTTTTAGATAGGATTTATCAATACCCAATCATAGAATTACCCCCCCCCCATTTCCTGACAGCCTCCAATCCAGAGCAAAGCCCCACTTCTCTGAACGCTTATCCAAGTCATCTAACAAACCAATCCTGCAAGTTCTAACAACTTCTTACACACAAGTCCCACCATCCCCCCATGGTATGCATCCTCTTTTGCAATAAGCAGTAAACCCAATGTTTAACTATATACGAGTGTCCTTGATGGTGTCTGGCTTGGAGGCACTGACATTTCTGAGTAGGGGTGGAGACAGCTTGAAGATGAGAAAATTGATTACCTTGAGGATCTATGAAAAGAAAGGCCAAAAAAGGGGGAGTTTAAATGGCAGGCAGAAGAATTCAAATTTCATTCATTCTATTGAACCTCACTCTGGAGGTTTCCTGGTGGTGTAGTGGCTAAGCTTCAGCGCTCTCAACGCTGCGGCCTGGGTTCCATTCCCAGCCAGGGAACCACCAAAAACAAAACAAAACAAAAAAAACCTACTCTGTTCTTGGTACTATTCCAGTCAAAGAGAAGGATGAAATGAAAAGTGCTCTTTGCCCTGACGCAATGTGCCTTTTACTAGACAAAACTGCAGCTACCATAGAATCTGAGAAGCTCAGTGAGAGAGGAGGTAGGGGTCTGGTGAGGTGAGGGATACAGAAAAAGGACACTTTGATAGTATGTGGGTAGCTCCCTGACTGGGAATCGAACCCAGGCCGCAGCATTGACAGCGCCAGCGCTGAAGCCTTAAGCCACTACATCACCAGGGAACTCCCAAAAAAGGACACTTTAACTTAGTGTGGAGTGGGATAAAGAAGGGACAGTGTCAAGGAAGGTGACACTTAAACTGAATCTTGAGATACTGAGGTGCAGGAGAGTGGGAGTGCCATCCAAGCAGAAGGAGTAAGCAATGGAAAAACAGGGAGGTGATAGTTAGCCATGATAGATTAATGAGCAAAGGAAATGTCCCGCTGAATGCCAGGTTTCCCCAGAATCAGTTTTTAGGATTGCAGAGTTTTCCAATCATTCAACAAACTGCTTGTGACCAGTGGAAACCTGCCTCCCGCAGGCCAGTTAAGTGCTTTGTTTCAGGTTGTGCCTTGGGGCATTTTTACCCAGGTTTTCCTTTGTTTCACTACAAAATAAAGGCCTAGGGGCTTGATGTTAATCCATTCCCATCTGATGAACCACCAGGTGCAGGGTGGACAAAAGCATTTAATACATATTTTTGAATGCTGCTAATCTGATCATGAGGCGAATGGTGCAACATTGCTCTGGTTTCATGCCATGGAGAGACCATGCCATGAAACCTTGTTTATAGATGTTTTGGTCCTCTTTGTGACACTACCTTTAACATAAGGCATTGCAAGGCACTTCATTCAAAAGTTGCTGGTGACAGCAAATCAAGGTCTCATGTTTGCACTGGAAGCTGGGCAGACCATGAGCATGACCCTAAATAATGCCAGTTTCTTTGATGTGCAAAACAATATGTGGCTTAGGTGTTTTCTGGAACAAATAGCACAGTGGGAAGAGCATTGGTCTTACACTATGTGATCTTGGATTCATCATTTCCCTTTTCTGTGCCTAAATTTCTTCATAAAATCAAGGGGAGGGATTGGGTGGTCTCAGATCTCTTGTAGTTTAAAATCTGTGGGCCTGTTGACTTGCTGTTAAAGCAGTAGAAACCTGTGACTGCTCTGAAGTCTGGCTTCTCTGTGGGAAGTTTCTATCGAATAGGAATCATTTTCCTGGTGCAGGCCAATACATAACTCAGATTCTGATCAAGCCGTCTATGGATCCAAACACTGCTGAGTCTGCAAAATCATGTATAACCCACACGGATGGTGTGTGCAGGCTTCCCACACACGGTTACTGCATCCAGTGGTTTGCAAATGACAGCCTGGAGGATTCTGCCGAGTTTGCAGGAAATTGAAGTTTAAATTCCTCCTAAAGGATTGGAAACAGACTGAATACAGTATCCAGAGTCCTTGTTGCTTGGCATCTCCAATACGTATTTAAATGCCCAAGTAGGAATACATTCATAATAATGCTAAATGAAGGCATGGCTCCCACCATCTGGGAATAGCATTCATTTTCAAAACTACAGTTGCGAGTAGCTTTGGAAGTGTCAGACAGCTGTGCAAATACCAAAAACCCCACCTTCTTTCGGTCTTTACTGCGGGCACCATCCCTGCACTAAATCACTCCCTGTCATGAAAACCCGTAGGTACAGGATGCCAGGAAACTTCTCTAGGCAGCCAGATTTTCAGGGCAATTGCTGGAGTGCTGAAATGATATAGGTGAAAGTACTTTGCAAACTGTAAAGCGTTTACAAATAGAAGTGGTTTTATAATGTCCTGGTGATATGCTATTTATTGAGAAGTTCTGACAAAGTTGATGAAGCAGCTCTTTGCTATTGTCACCAGTCAGATAGCCATCGTGGAACAAGTGGGGACTGGAGAATCAGAATCCAGGGGTTTGAGTTCTTGCAGTGCTTTCTGCTCATGCTGCCAATGCCAACCCTGGCTGCAAAAATTCTAAGGGGCAGAAATAAAAATCGTTCTTTCTCTCTGTGTGACAGCCAAGCCAGTTCCCCAGGAGTGGCTGAGTCATGGGCCGGTGGGACTAGAACTACATTTGCATCCTTTACATTCCCCTCTTCCTACTCCCCTTTCCATTGCCCTGCTTTGGCTCCTGCCCTTACTATAATGTGTTAACTCCAGGATCATGTGACAAAAAAACTTGCCCAAGGAACTCCAGCTAAGTCTGTCCCTGTAGAGGAAGGCCGTGAGCTGCCTGGATAACTGGTTCATGGTGAAGCCAAGAGCCTGGCGGGAGAGATATCTTGGTACAACTACACACATCCTCCCCAACACTCCAGACAGGCTGACTGTACATCACTCTTTGTGCTTGACTATCCCTGTGTCATGAGGCCCCAGAATCTGAGTTTGGTCATAATTATAGGCAGTCTCGAAGAGCAAGCCACATTTGTGTTGGCAGCACTTAGGCTCCTGATCCATTCTGCGAAGAGAAATATTTGTGAAACTGGATGAAGAGAAACTCTGAAAGGCAGCCTGCTTTTTAAGGTGAAGGAGTTGTTTTGTTTTATTTTTAAACTAGATTTCCAAGCTTAACAGCTGTGGCCTCCTCTCACCCAGTGTGGTGGGTTGAATAGTGGTCCCTGAAAAGACAGATCCACATCCTCATCTCCAGAACCTGCGAACATTACTTTAGTTTGAGAAAAAGGATCTTTGCAGATGTGGTCAAGGATTTTAACATGAGTTCATCCTGGGTTTTCTGAATAGGCCCTAAATCCAGTGGCAAGTGTCCTCATAAGAGTGAGGCACAGGGAGATGAGACATGGACACAGACTCACAGAGATGATGTGAAGACAGAGGCAGTGATTGGAGTGCTGTGGCTAAAACCCAAGGGATGTCAAAGATTGCCAGACTGCTGGCAGCCACCAGAAGCTAGGAGAAGGGCAAGGAAAGATTCTCCCTGAGAGCCTGGGGAGGGAGTGTAGCCATGCTGACACCTTGATTTTGGATTTCTATTGTTTCAAGCCACTCAGTCTGTGGTCATTTGTTATGGCAGCTCTAGGAAACGGATAAACCCATCTTTGCCGTGCAGGGTCAGTGTCACCAAGTGAGAAAATCCCTCACAGGTGTTGGGGTCAGATAGCTCTCACATTCCCCCTTCCTAGCTGTGTCCTTGAGCTAATCTTAGCATCTCTGTGAGTCTGCTTCCTCCTTTATAAACTGGGAAGAGTAAGTCCTCCTGGATAAAGCTGTTGAGAAACACAGGTGACCAAGTGTTCAGCAGAATGCCTGCTATCCCCCAGACACTCCATACACACGTACTCCATGATCCTCCTGGTCCTGTCTCACCTCAGTCACGGAGCTCCCATTCTGAGGTGGAGTTGCATGGTTTCTGTACTTTCCCCCCCAGTTTTCGGGGCTCATCCATGATGTCCAGATGGTGCCTGGCCCCGCCACCTTGACACATACACCTGGACATTTCATCAGTATCTCAAACCCAGTGTGTCCAAGAGTGAAGTCTTGATCTTCCTCTCTTCCCTTGCCTCTGCCACATTTCCCCCCATCTCAGTAAACAGCACTTCAAGCTAAAACCCAGGAAGTCATTTTTACTTCACTTGTTTTCTTTAATTTTTATCTTTTGACTTTTCATTTTGAAATAATCTCAGACTTACAAAGAGTTGCAAAAAGGTTACAAAGAATTTCAGGGGAGTTCCCTGGTGGTGTAGTGGCTTAAGGCTTCGGCGCTGGCGCTGTCAGCGCTGCGGCCTGGGTTCGATTCCCAGCCAGGGAGCTACCCACATACCAAAAAGAAAAAAAAAAGAATTTCAATATACTCTTCCCTAATTCCCCAAATGTAACATCGTACATAACCACAATATAATTATCAAGATGAGGAAATAGCACTAATACTGCTATTATCATTAATCCACAGGCAAATTTTGCCAAGTGCCCCACTAATGTCCTACTCTGGTTCCGATTCCATCCCAGATCACAGGCTGGGAGTCATTTTGAAATATCTAACCCTCTTACCATCCACAATAAACCCATCAGGAAATTCTATCGAGTCGTTTCCCCAAATACTTCGGTCCATACACGGAGCACCTCCATGGCTACCAGCCTAGAAAAACCCACTGTAGTCTCGTGCCTGGATGACTGTAGCAACCTCCTAAGTGGTCTCCCTGCTTTTTACCAGCATAGTTTTGAAGTTAAGAGCCTGACAGTAAATATTTTAGGCTTTGTGGGCCATACAGTCTCTACTTAACTCAGCCATGGCAGTGCAGAAGCAGCCAGAGAACCATTTGTAAACAAATGAGTGTGGCTGTGTTCCAATAAAACTTTATTTGTAGACATCAAAATCTGAACTTCCTGTAACCTTCACCTATCACAAAATATTATTCTTTCAATTATTTTCAACCATTTAAATAAAAATGTAAAAACCATCCTTAGCTTGTAGGCGGTCCAGGCCACAGATTGCCGATTGCCTGCTCTAACCCATTCCTCACACAGCATCCAGAAAGACGCTCAGGTCTCGCTTCTGCTTAAATTCTGCACTCAGAACCAAACAAAGCCTGCAGTGTCTGGGTACTGCCTGCTTCTCTTACCTCATCCTGGACCTTTTACCTTCTCATTCAACACACCCTACCCACACTACCCTTCTTTCCCAGAAGGTCAAGTTTCTATTTTAGGGCCTTTGGACACAACAGTCGTTCTACCTGGAATGCTCTCTCCTGGGTTCTCGCTTTACCTAGATAACTTGTGTTTTGGGTTTGGGAGGTCTTTATGGTTAGAGAAGCTTAAACTTCCTAGTGAGGTCTTCTCTGACCCTCCCCCGCCCCAACTGACATCGTATTTCCCTTCTCTCATAGCACCATGCCTTTTTAGTGTTTTGTTTCCCTTAGAACACTTACCACAATTGGTAATTATGTATTCCGGCCTTAATTTGATTTCAATGGAAAACACCCTAAAATCAGGGACCGTTTGCTTTGTCCGCATTGTGGTCCAAACACCCAGCATGGTGTCTGGCATAGCGGGTATTCCCCGAAAGTCAGCCAAATGAATGGATTTTCCATTAGAACTCCTCTTTTACCAACAAAGAGGACCCCAGGGGACTTCAGGGAAGGGCCCAAATGAACTGGGGCAGGTTTCCCCAAGCAGAATCCCACTGGTCTACCGAGCTGACACCTGGACTATCCAGTGGCAATTCACTGGAACCTTCCGAAGAATCTGCTCTGGGCAAATTCCTGACCCGGGAGAAGCTTTCCCGAAAGGCCCTGCTCTGAAACCTGCTCTGCATTTCCTCTCTAATGCCATCCATCTGCTGTTCTTCCTGCTTTCCCACCCAGAAACAGCCTTCCCCACTGAGGTTAACCCCTCTCAGTAACTCCGAGGTTGCCTGAGATCTTAAAAATGAGGCTGTTGAATCAGAATGCTTTACTCAAGTGCCTGGCAGGTATGCTGGGGCAATGTCCAGAGGCCAGGGAAAGAAACAGCAGGCTTCAGCCCTTTGCCTGCTCTAATCTATCTTCTGCAGGGCTGCCAGAGTTACCTTTTAAAAGGATAAATCTGATCTAGTCACTCTCATCCACACTTTTCATTGCCTGTAGGATGAAGTTTAAATTCCTTAGCCCGCCTTGCAAGTCTTCACCATTCAATCCCAACCTGTCCTTCCAAATTGTCTTCCATCTCCCTCTGTGCCATCCTGAACTCAGTGTTCTGGAGGTATTCTATTAATAGACCAGAATTGTTCAATACAGTTGCCATCAGCCACTTGTGCCTGTTAAATTTTTAATTAATTAAAGTTAATTTAATTTAAAATTCAGTTATTTAATCCACTAGCCACATTTCACGTGCTCAGTAGCCACATATGACCAGTGGCTATCACAATGGACAGCACAGCTAGTATATGAGAATGTTTCCATTATTGCTGAAAATTCTATTTGGACAGCATTGTTTTAGGCAATAAGATCCACTCACCATCTCCTAAAAAGACTATTTTAATTATGCAATTTACACGTAAGTACATCCTCGTTGTTAATTTTCTAACATTACAAAAACCTCCTTTATCAGTTCTAGACCTCTCCCTAGAGATAAAAACAAAATTGGTTTGGTGTATATTCTCTCTGAATATTTTATGTGTTCTGCACTTTGTTTTTCTCATTCAACAGTGTCTTGGAGCTCTTTATGTGTGCTGTCTGCTGTGTGCTGTAGTTAAACTCTGTCTGCTGTGTGCTATAGTTACTGCAGAATAATCCAAAGCATGAATGAACTTTACGTTATTTAACCATTGCCTTCCTATGTATATTTGTTTCCAGTTTTTTCTTATTTCAAACAATATGACATGAAAACATTTTTGCACATTTTTCTGCACTTATACATGTTTTTCTTGGGTAGATACCAAAAAGTGGAATTGCTGGGTCACCAAGTCGTACACTAAGACCTCTGGGTCTTGGCACATCCTGGTGCTTCCGCCGAGCATGCCTCTCCATATGACTAATTCCTGCTCATCAAGACGAATCAAGTGTCGTCACTTTGTGAAAGGCGGTCTCTTCTGCCTCTCTTTTACAATATTTCGTGTCCACAGTATATCATTATTGTACACTTAGAGCTCTGCCTTATTTATCTTTGTATTCCCAACACCCAGCATAGGGCATAGCATAGAGCAAAAATTCAAGTGTTTCCTTGACTGGATGAATGGATGAATAAATAAATAAACAAGTGAAGGCACAGTGGTTAGGACATTCCAGAAGTTCAAGGTGAATGAGTCTGTGAGAGTTGTGAGCTTGGGCTTTGGACCAATCTACCATCTGGTGCCCTGAGCCAAACCACCTCTCTAGGTTTCTGTCTATCCAGCCCTGTGACCTCAGGCGTCTCGTCTTGAACTCTGTTCCAAGCCTGTACACACTCACACTGCACTGATGCACTGATAGAACAGTGTGAGTGTGCAGGGGCTCTGGCTGTAGAGCACAGTAATCTGAGCCCTGGGGGCAGCACTAGCAGGGGGTTGGCTTTCCCAGGGCAGCTCTGTCTCCTTTCACCTTTGAAGCAGCTTGATGTGCTCTGGGTTTTGGTTTATTTTTTTCTCCTCATGGTACCTTGGAGGCAATTAAAATCAGCTGCGACATTTCTGCTTTTTTGCGGGGGGAGGGGGGAGTTCCCTGGCTGGGAATCAAACCCAGGCTGCGGCATTGACAGTGCCAAAGGCTAGCCACTGCACCACTAGGGAACCCCCATTTCTGCTTTCTGCTTCCAGACTGAACCCAAGGGAAGCCAGATGTTTTCCACCTGACACCCACTCCTTGTGGTCTGAAGAGTCCTGTTTTCTGAGTGTCTGTTACCTGGCTTCCCCAGATCCCAGAGCCTGGCTTGCAGCCTTTATTTAGTTTTAATGGGGTTTTAATAGGTGGCTCCTGTAATTAATTTCATTCTTGTGTTTTCACACTTTGTTTAGGTGCCTGAGAGCCCGAGGCACTAGGTGGGATGTTAACTGATTTTAAATAATACAAAACACTGTGGCTGTCATTAGACACTACCCCAGCTCCTCTCATTTGCAGTTGTTTTACAATCATTAATTAGCTGGGGCACAGGGCCCATTTGGGAGGTCAGCCCAGCCAGTGTCCTGTTTTAGAGAGGCAGGAGCACAGATGTGGAGAAACGGGACTTGTCCAAGCCCCAACAGAGAGTGGGTGTTGAAACTGGTTTCAAAAGCCTATCCTGCTTGGGTACACACCCCTCGGGTATGATTTGCCAAGCGGCCCCAGGCCCCAGGCCAAAGGTGGCGTGTCCTGGGTGGCTCACAGGCATTTTGGAGAGGCAGTTTCACCCTCCCACAAGGACGACAGAGCAGGCTGCCCTAAGCAGCGAATACTACCACTTGAAATTAGCCCCATTCATTCTCTTCAGGCCTTTTCCATTCTACGAGCAGATTTATATGCATAAAGAACGCGTCGGTGACTGCTCTCTGATTTAGAAACAACATAATTTTGCTATTTTTAAAGCTGCCTTTTAAAAATCCGAGCACACATGCTCACACTCCTCAGGGACGGAGGGGGGGAGAGAGAGAGCGAGCGAGCGAGCAGGATGGGGGGCGGCGCAGGGGCGTGCAGGGTAGGGGGAAGGAGTACGTGCTGGAAAGAGAACAGCGTGACCCTCGACTTCCCAGAGTGCCGCTTCATCCCCCTGGGGTTGCACTCCTTCGAGCGTGCCTCGGGCTCTCCAACCCCGAGCGAAGGTGCACCACAGAGACCCTCGGAGCGCCCGGGGTATCCCACCCCGCCGGACGCGCCCTCTCTTGCCTGCCAGGCGAAGGGCATGGCCGCCGGGTCACCGGCCCAGGAGCGAGCGGGAGGGGCGGGGAGGCCAGCAGGTGGCGATTAGGTCAGCTTCGGAACATTCTTGGACCGCTCCAGTGGATATAAATAACAGACGGGCGGCTCCGAAAAATCTCCGGGTGGGGGCAAGGGGGTGAAGAAGAAGAGAGTTATTTGGGGTGGGGTGGCGGCGTGGCAATCTGGAAAACCCACCAAAGCTGGTGGGCAAAGGGGGCAGAGGGGCGTAGGGATATATGAGTGACTAAGAATACAAAATCCGGCATAGGAACACGGAGCGGGAGGGGCTCATGCTTTTATGCCCTACCCCGACCGCGTGTCTGTCCCAGGCCTCAGAATTCGCCAGATCGGCAGGCAGGGCTGTGCGTGGGAAGGGTATGACTGGAGTCCCACTCTGCTGGACTACACATCTTGCGCAAGCCGCTGACGGTCTCTGAACCTTAGTTTCGCCATCTGTATAATGGGAAGACTAATGCTTGCGAGAAGGTTGTGAGCCATGCCAGAGCTAATTTCTAAGAAATCTGTGCTCAGCACTAAATTCAAGGCAGTGTAGCCCCCAGGCCTCTCTGCAAGGGATGTCCGTGCAGGCCCGATCCCTTCCCGCTTCCACCGGTCTCCCAAATTCTACAAAGGCCGGGGAGGGGCAAAGTTGAAATCGGACTCCCTGCAGCGGCGCGGCGCCACCTTGGGGAGTCGACCCTGGCGCTTCTCACGAGGGAGCCGCGACTCACGGCTCGCGCCCCGGGAGGCGCCGGTCTCCGTGATGCCTGCAGCCCCTGAGCCCGCGGATGGCTGGTGGGGTTGGGGCCGGGGCGACGAGGAGAGGGCGGGGCCGGGGGCTGGGCTTCCCGGGGGAGGGCCGGGCGCGCTCCGGGAGGCGGCGGCCCCGGCCCGGTAGCGTCAGGACTCGGGCCGGAGTGTGGCCGGACCCCCATTAGCTAAGGCGCGCAGAGAAGACGCGGTGAGTGCTGCCCGGGCGGGAATCGCGGGGAAGCGGGGCGACACTGCCGGCTTGAGCCCGCCTGCCCTCTCCTCCCTCCCACTCCTGAAGTTTGCAATGGGACCGACTCCCACCCCGGAGCCCCAAGCCACCTCGCTCTGTGCGAGGACGCGAAGAGCTGCCGCCGAACGAAGGGGGTGTCTCAATTGCGGCGCCGCGTACCCTGCAATTCCTCAGGCCGGCCGGGGGGAGGGGTGCGTCGCAGCTGGAGGGCCACACCATCTCCTGGGATCTGTTAAGGGCCCTAGAGCGCTCTGGGGCCCCCAGAAAGGGCCTTCGCTCCTCGGCGACCCTTTGCCCTTTGCAAAGAGCCCCAATTCCGGGGGTCGCTGCCCTGGGTCACCTTCTGGAGTCCATAGCAGGGCCCCCTGCCCTCAGCGGTGATCGGCTGGCTCCCCCCACCCCCCGAAACCGAGTTCAACAAGTTTGGCCATAAAGCCCTAGAACCTCCATGGCTAGGCCTGGCCAGGCAGCTCCGCGTGGGCTCCACCGGCTCCGAGTTGTGCAGCGCCCTGCCGGCCAGAGGGGCCAGTCGAAGGGTGCCGTCCGTAAGGGTTGAGGGCAGTCCCTGGGCTCCAAGGTTTGGTGTGGAGGCTCCGGGTTTGGAATGCGTCATCAGAGAGCAGGCACCTCGGCCGGCAGGTCGGGTTTCCAAAAGTGCCCCTTTGTTATGCCCCTCCCTGGTTCTGCCTCCTCCCCTTTCCCTGCGCCACCCCCTCCCCCAATCTCCCGGGCCGCCGGTCTCAGACGATCTAGCTTAGGTGTCCCTCTGTGGACTAGTCTACCGCCACCTCCTGTACCTGCATATCCTAAGGCTGCCGGCCCACGGGGAGGGGCTGCTGGGAGAAGAGGCCCTTGGGCGCAGCCTGTGACTCAGGACAGGAGATGGGCAGGGCAGAATGGCAGTGCTCCCTCCCACGGGCATACCCCCATTTTCTGGGAAGGGTGGGGGCAGGCTTGGGCAGGGGTTACCTACTGGCTTCAAGTCGGGAGAGTTGGTTCTTCTTTAAACCCCAGGACTCCCTATCTTGGCCCAGGGAGCAATGAAGAGACCCTGCCGAGCCCCAGCCAATTTTTCTGGGCCCAGTAGGTGCTGGCTGCTTGGGCTGGGAACCATTCATTATCTGCTTTCTGAGTTCTTGCGGGTGGGTGGGGGGACCAATCTGGGTCTCTGCTGAGATTGGGAAACACAGGGTGCTGGCCCTCCTCAATGGGGTCTAAGGCACAAGGTCCATACCTTCAGCTAGATCAAGCAGGGGCATTGGGGCCTGGCTGTGCCTGGGGCTTGGGCTTGTGTTTGCTCTGGGAGGCTGGAGGGAGCAGTGCCAGCCCTGTACACACAGACTGCTCTGTTCTGGGGCCAGAGAGAGGGAATGGGTGGGGGGCAGCTCTCCCGGGACCAGAGGGACCAGAGCTGGGAGCATGGAGGCTGGAGCATGCAGGGGGCTGGGGCCTCTGCATGCCTGACTGGGACAGCTCCAAAGGCCCTGTGATTTGTAGCTGCAGCTCCTGTTCTCTGGCATCTGGTGGGCAAGTCGTTTCTGGGCAAATGGGACAGACTCAAGAGGAATCAAGGTGAAGCACTGAGGACTGGTGGAGCCAGCTGCTCTGCCCCTCTCCTGCTCTGTGCCCAGACATCTCCATTGCAGTCCTGAGCTCTCCCTTCTGTTAGCTTAGGGGTGGGGGTGCACTCAGGCCAAGCTTTCTCACAGCTGTAGTAGCCAGTGGGCTTCCTGGTCTTCAGGGGGATGTCATTTATTTTTTTCATTCAACTTCTAACTCCGGTGCCTGGAGGAGCCCAAGGACCCTCAGGAAGTCTCTGTCAATGACTGGACCGATCCTGTCCTGTCAGTTACAACCCAGTGGGATTTATACCCTGATTGAGGAGGGTCATAGGGGCTGTGAGAATAGGGATGGAGGAATGCGGGGGTGACTGTGGAGAAGATGCTTCAATTTGAGTTTTGAAGAGTGGGTGGAGTTTCATCAGTTTGGAGGGGAGCACTGTGACGGAGCCCTGCTTTGAGGACACTCTGTCCTCATTGGGCCTGGTTGTGTCCCCTGGGCTTTACTCAGAGGAGGAAGTGACTTCCTTCTAGGGGCTTGGGCCAGTGCTGGGGACAGCTGGGACCCTGCGCAGAGGCAGGCGGGGAGTGGCTGCGTGCCACTGTGACCTCTAGCGCCTGGGGTGGTGACTCCGGGGTTGGAATCTGCCTTGCCCTCCTCCGTGATTGTGAAGAACACTCTTATGACTGGCTGATCACCTGTCCCACTCCCTCATGCTGTCCCAGACGCTGGGCTTTTTGGGGGTGAGGCTGAGTTGGTCATTACCCACAGAGCCCCGTGGAGGATGCTGTGGAACAGGCCGGGTGTCTCCTTGTGATTGTCCCTTGCATTGCCTGTCCATGGCCTGGTTTGAGAGTTACACCAGCCCTGGCACGGAAGCAGACCAGGAGGCAGAATGTCCATCTTATGAGGGGACAGTAAAATGCACTTGTTCAGGCTTCTCGGCCAAGATTGGACTCAGGCCTTCTGGCCTCCCAGTCTGCCCCTCCTAGCGCAGGGAGCTACTGGGGTGTGGTGGGGCACCCTCTACCTTGGCCTGGATCAGAATAAGGTTGCTTTGTTGTCCAAGGAAAGACAGCAGGGCTCCAGCTGGGGCAGGTGTCCTCACCTCTCATCTGCAGTTAGGGGAGTGGGGCCGTCCGCCCACCGCCCGCCCCCGCCTGCCATTTAATCCCCAGCTGGATTGTGTGACCTGCCTGGCATTCTCCTGGCTGGAATCTGGCGCTTCTGACAGCAGTTGCTATATCGGGGGAGCTGGGCACCGCCCTGGACACTCTAGGCTCCCACCCTCACCCCCTGCTTTGCTTTCATTAGCTTCAAGGCAGACTCACAGTGGCAGCCGTGAGAGTTGGACACCCAGGTCCCTTTGAGAGTTGGATACCCTGAAGTAATCTCGAGGTTTCAGGTACACAGTGTGAGGTGGGGTGGGGGAAGGGCAGACCCCTGGCGAGCAGAGGAGCTTTGGAGCTGCCATTTTTGCCCCTGTACTGGCCGCTCCTGGGGCCTTCCAGACCCTGCCTGCCAAGTCCTAGCTCTTGGTGGTGGGACTGGCAGTGGGGGCAAAGCCCAGGGATAGGAGAGGGTCTTTTCCTATCCCCAGAAGTGTATGTCCAGCTTCCTTGCTTATCCCTCTGTGTGCCACAGCCCCACTCTGCCACCATTCCGTGCTGCGGGGACACCATGGCTCCAGAGGAAGACGCTGGAGGGGAGGCCCTAGAGGGCAGTTTCTGGGAGGTGAGCAGCTGGGTCCCAGATTTGGGGGTGGCACTGAAATGCCCACCCCCTTCCGAACCCAGCCACCTGCACGGGGAGTTGCCTAGCTGTCAGCACCAACCTTCCAGGGGGCTTCTCCCTGGCCACACTGCCCTTTCCATGTGTGCCCCAGGCTGGCAACTATAGGCGGACGGTGCAGCGGGTAGAGGACGGGCATCGGCTGTGTGGGGACTTGGTCAGCTGCTTCCAGGAGCGTGCCCGCATCGAGAAGGCCTACGCCCAGCAGCTGGCCGACTGGGCCCGCAAGTGGAGGGGCACCGTGGAGAAGGGTGAGCCAGCACTCGGGCCTAGCAGGGAGCAGAGGGCCACCAAGGGTGGGGAGACCAGGCAGGGCAGCTTCTTTTCACACCTCTTGTGGAAAGGTTGAGGCCTCCATGCCTGCCTTCCCTTTAAAGCAGGCATGTCCAACCTGCGGCCCAGGATAGCTTTGGATGCGGCCCAACACAGATTCTGAAAACACTGAGATTTTTTGTATGACCTTTTTTTTAGCTCATCAGCTATTGTTTGTGTTAGTGTATTTTATGTGTGGCCCAGGGAAGCCAAAAGGTTGGACACTGCTACTTTAAAGGGAGGGTCTTTCTGGTTATTTTCACAGTTGTGCCGTTAGAATTTGCAAAGTACAGTCATGAGTTATTTGGATATCTCTAACAATCCTGTGATGGAAATAGTCCTGATTCACACATTTTCTAGAGGACAATTTGGAAATTCAGAGAGGCTAAGTGACTTGCCTGAAGCCACACAGCTAGGAAGATCTGAAGCTTGCTTGAGTCAGGCCTTCTGATGCAGGAGCTGGGGATCTTTCCAGCCTAAGCTGCCTTCCTCGAGGACAGACACTGGTTCTCCCTCTGAGGCAACAGAGTGCAGGGGTTTGTGCCACAGACCTGGGTTTGAATCTCAACTCCCAACTGTAGCTGTAATGTTTTGGGCAATAAACGCCCTTCTTTGGGCTGCCATTTTTTCCCTTGTTAAGTGCTGGTGATGATGGTGTCTTCCCGGTGGTGGATCAGTCAGGCAAGGAAGGATTCAATGCGATCTGGTCACGTCATGGCACAGAGTAGGTATTCAGTTAGCAGCAGCCGACATCATTGCCTCTCCATGCCTGGCACCCAGAGCAGCACCCAGTGGGGTGGGGGTGGGTGGGCTCATTTCCAGTGGCTTTCCTGGCCTGGCCCAAGCCCCATCCCTCCCTGCAGGCCCCCAGTATGGCACGCTGGAGAAGGCCTGGCATGCCTTTTTCACGGCGGCCGAGCGGCTGAGCGCACTGCACCTGGAGGTGCGGGAGAAGCTGCAGGGACAGGACAGCGAGCGGGTGCGTACCTGGCAGCGGGGGGCCTTCCACCGGCCGGTGCTGGGCGGCTTCCGGGAGAGCCGGGCTGCCGAGGACAGCTTCCGTAAGGCCCAGAAACCCTGGCTAAAGAGGCTGAAGGAGGTGAGCCTGGGAAGGATGGGCATCAGAGGCACCCCCTTTCCTGGATCTGCGTGGGGTTAGAGGGGGCTCGGGCATGGTGTGCAGGCTTGTCCCTGTGTGTGCCAGGTTGAGGCTTCCAAGAAGAGCTACCACGGAGCCCGGAAGGAGGAGAAGACAGCCCAAACTCGGGAGAGCCACGCGAAGGCGGACAGTGCAGTCTCCCAGGAACAGCTGCGCAAGCTGCAGGAGCGGGTGGACCGCTGCACCAAGGAGGCGGAGAAGGTACCCACTGGCCCAGCTCGGCTTCCTGCATGCCTTTCCCAGGCCCGGGGGCTCTTACTGCTCTCACCTGTCACCCTCCCACCAGATTATCATTAAAGGAGGAACCTGAGAAAAGACGATGCTTTACCTGGAGAAAGACATGGTGCAATTTCAGGCATTGGGATGATTTTAGCAGTTGAGGACACCTTCCCAGCGCCCTTCCTGTCCCAGCGTACTACCTGGGACAACTTCTCGCGTTGCCTGCTCTCCCACAGTGTCCTTTCCTCCAGCTCTGCATATCCAGATCCTCCCATTTTCTGAGGTGCTGCTCAATTTCCACCTCTTTTCATGAAGCCTTTTCTGATTTCTCCCACCCTTCCTCAACAGTTCGGTTGACCTCATCTCATTCTCCACTCCCCTTCTCATCTTACTCTCACTCTCAGTCTCCACTCACCAGACTTATAAAGCTACTGTACCTGAAGGTCACCTCTCTGGTTAGGCTCCTGGGTCCCAGGGGCAGGAGCCGGGTTTTGTGACTGATTGCCCCTGGTGCCTAGCCCAGGGGTCTAGTCCATGGCAGGTGCTCTGCAGTCCTGACTGGAAGGAGGTCTCATCCTCACCAGGCCCCCTCCTTTCCTACCCAGATGAAAACCCAGTATGAGCAGACACTGGCAGAGTTGCATCGCTACACCCCGCGCTACATGGAGGACATGGAACAGGCCTTCGAGACCTGCCAGGCTGCTGAACGCCAGCGGCTTCTCTTCTTCAAAGATATGCTGCTCACCTTACACCAGCACCTCGACCTCTCCAGCAGTGACAGGTGTGGTCTGTGGGGTGGGTGTGGAGGCCTGGGGTAATGCCAGGCCTCTTCCATCTCTCCTGGGCTCTGGCTGAGCTTAATGAGATTACGGGTTGTGGCTTGGGCCATAGGTTCCATGAGCTTCACAGAGACCTGCATCAGGGTATCGAGGCAGCCAGTGACGAAGAGGATCTGCGTTGGTGGCGCAGCACCCATGGACCAGGCATGGCCATGAACTGGCCACAGTTTGAGGTAAATGCTCCAGGTGGGGCTGGGAGGTGGGGTGGCCTCCCACTGGGCTGAAGGGAGGGAGGCTAGGACTTTGCAGTGAAGTAGGTGAAGGGGGTCTGGGTGGCCCTGGCTGCCACCAGAGCTTACAGCCCAGCCTAACCCTAAGCACTGTCCCCACAGGAGTGGTCCTTGGACACACAGAGAACAATCAGCCGGAAGGAGAAGGGTGGCCGCAGCCCTGATGAGGTTACTCTGACCAGCATTGTGCCCACAAGGGATGGCGCTGCACCCCCACCTCAGTCCCTGGGATCCCCAGGGTGAGAGCCAGGAACATGGCTATGGGGAGAAAATAGCTGTGCCCCCTGCCCAGCTCTCCTTTCCTCTATTTTCCTTTCCTTCATTCCCTTCACATATGGAGTGGGTTGAAATCGGGGCCAGGGACTTCAGGACCTCCCTAGTCACCATGATGCCAGTTTCCATGGTGGTTTAGATTTGCGAGGTGTTTCCCCCGTTCCCTCTCATCTACCGCTCATGTCAGCACTGTGCAGCAGGCAGAGCACCTGAGTTCACAGGCATGGGTGGCAGGGGTCAGACTAGAACCTCTCAGTTCTTCCTCACCTGCCTCTCCCAGGGTTCCTCCAGGGGTCCTAGGCTCCCTCGCTCAAGGCGTTGCTTGTGCCCTGTTCCTGACCCCTTCTGCTTCCCTTCTCCAGGGGAGGGCAGGATGAGGAGTGGTCAGATGAGGAGAGTCCCCGGAAGGCTGCCACTGGTGTGCGGGTACGAGCACTCTACGACTACGCTGGCCAGGAAGCTGATGAACTGAGCTTCCGAGCAGGTACCCTGGACTCCTTTCCTGTTCCTTTCCGGGCTTTAGCTTCCCTTCCCCCTGTAGTGGCCTGAGCAGGGGTATGGAAAAGAGAAGATACCCACTTCTTAAGGGCCAGGTCTCTGGCAGTTGAGGTTGCTCGGGGTCCAGCCTGCAGGAGTCAGAGTGTCTCTTCTGAGCCCTCCCTCACCTGCTTCTCAAAACCACCAGCTGGGCCCTGACTGCTGTATTCAGAGTCTAGGGTGGGGTGGCTTGCTGCCTTTGACCTCCCTCTGCTTAAGCCTTGTGTCTTTCCTTAGCTGGATTCTCTGGGTTGCTGCCCATTCCCCCTCAGTCCTTGACCCAATTACAAGAATGGAGCTGGGCCAGGGCAACTGGCAATGACCATTCTTTTTTCCCCCAGGGGAGGAGTTGCTGAAGATGAGTGAGGAGGATGAGCAGGGCTGGTGTCAGGGCCAGCTACAGAGTGGCCGCATTGGCCTGTACCCTGCCAATTACGTGGAGTGTGTAGGGGCCTGACTGCCTCTACAGACCTTCTGCAACGTTTCTCCACCCTGAGTCAGAGCCCAGCTTCTCCTGGACAGCCGGACTTGAGGGCCCTGACCCATTGTGCCCTGCTGCCTCTCTGGCCCTTGAGAAGGGAGGAAGCCCTGGGACTCAGGGAGGGGTGGGTCACGAGTCTAGGAAGGGATGGGTAGGGAAGGGCCAATTGAGTCTTGGCTGAGGGTAAGATGGGGAGGTCAGGAGGTGACAGAAGGGCTCGGGGGTACTGGGGCCTCTCCAGGAATGCATTGGTCACCCTAGGACTGTGGACCAGTTCCTGGTCTCTGTTTTGGGGTTCCTGGGGTGAGTGTAGTTCTGGGCTAGCGGCACTCTCTTGCGGCTTGTTCTAGTGTGTATTAAACTTTGAAAAAAAAGCATTGTCAGGTTTGTGTGCAACTTTTTTCATTTTCCACGCATGCCAAGCTCCAGAGGGCATCAGGAGAGAGGCACTGAGGGGAGGTTTGTGGGCCTAGAGAGTATATTATGGGGGTGGCGGTTGAGCAAAGGTTTGCCAGATTAGGTACCTGCTCTGGAACTTCAGTACCCCAACCTGGGTGGAAGGGACTCAAGATCAGGCTTGGTGTGAGCCGGTGGGACCCGGAGTGCGTGGCAGGGCCGTTAATCATTACTTATCCTTCGGGAACTGACCTGAACTAAGTAAGGCCCAGGTCCCAGGCCTCGCAGCCCACATCTGGGAGGTGGCCTCACGTTCCGGAGGTAGCGCTCCGGCGGGGATGGGGCGGGTCAGCGAGCCGTCGTGCTGCACTGGCTGCGGATTGGCCTCGGCGTGGCGCGGGGCGGATTCGAGGGACTTGTGGAGC